>VYYI01003730.1:0-11589 GCA_021029175.1 Bilobella aurantiaca
CCTTTCCCCTTATTAAAATGACCCCTAAATGACCCCCAAAACCTAAAAACCAAAAATTCGAGATTTTGAAAATGTTTGCATAAAATGGAAATGTACGATGTAACCATGCATAAAATGGAAGGTTATGATGGTACCAATTGACCACTGACCCTTTACCCCAAAAGTGCGATGACCCCGGAAATTACCCCGAAAATTGAATATTCGGATTTTTTGGATTTTTGCGTAAAATAAAAAGCTGTGCTGGTACCAATGATCCAGGTGAATCTTGGTCCATTCCGCGCATTGTGATGACCATGTAACTGACCCTCAAAACTAAAAAATCGGCGTTTTCGGGGTCTTATTTGTCAAATTTATTTGCATTAGTTCAATACGCTACTTCGTCACGTGCGTTTGCAACGGTTTATATTGATTCTTAAAAAAAAACTTATTTTGAAAAGTTCTCTTTGAATTTTTTTTTGATCAAATTCAAATTCCTTAAATTTATTTCAACAATCGCAATCAAATTTCATTTCCGCGACGAACAACGATTTTGACTTGGGCAGGTACAAAACACCTAAACCGGACCGGATTTGGAAAGTTTCTGACGCAAGAGTTCCTTTGCGTCGTTTTGGTGTCACTTGGCGCCATTCCCTTGGTTACGTGTCAGGAGGACGACGTTGACACCATCTTGCGCTCGGATCGCTTCTACAACGATCTCGCTTTCGGCGTCGAAATCATTTACGCGGAGTTGGGCTTAAGATACTATTTGACGGTCAGAAGAAGGTCTACGACAAGATCATCAGCGGCAAAAACAAAGTGAGAAAATAGCACATGCGCCGTGCGTTCGTCGCGCGGTGTACCTCAAGTGCTGCGAGCCCAACCCTGGCAAGGATCGCTGCGAATGAAATTTGCAGCGCTTCTCCTTACTGTTGCTCGAAGTGACGCGTCGAGCACTCTGCTACCATTGGTCCTCCTACTCTTCTTCAGCGCCTGCGCTATGCTCCTAGACGCATTCTCCCGGACCGAATCCCTGGACACCGTGCGCGTTGCAGATGAAAATGCTGCAAATCCTGTTCAAACACGATTTTTTCTTAAAAAGTTAAAAAAAAACTCGAATTTCAAAAATAGATTTTTGGTTTCTTTACGCCTCCTCGTCATCTTGGCCAAGGGTATCCTGTTTTTGGTCATGATGTCAAACTGCCACGTCTGCATGCACTTTTGGTAACCCTAATTAATTAATTGTGGTTAACTTTTTAAAATAATTAGTTGCACTTCTTCCTAGTTCCTACAAGCTAAATTTTAATTGCTATTCTGGATTAACTTTAACCATGCACTTTTGACTGGTTGTGTAGATGGCACTTAATTGACATTACTCCGCCACGGAGGACGAACCAATTATTTTTTTAATTACTAATTACAAATTGCACGAATTACTAATTACACATATTACAAATTAAAAAAAATTCACAAAACGACTTAAATTAAACATGAACAATAATTGTTCATTTAGTTATTTAATTATTAAATAATTCTTAAGATCCCTTCTGTACATATTTTGATTGAATTCATTTTCAAGAGTTTGTTTTATTGGTCGAATTCAGCGATTTCAAAACAATTTGAAAGTAAGTTTTCAAAAGAAAGTTTTCAAAAGAAAGTTTTCAAAAGTAAGTTTTAAAGTTAAGTAAATTTTGAGCTCCGCCGCGACACGGTTCTTCGACAGGAGGCGTGGCTTTAGTCTTATGCGCCAGCCAATGGCTGAACGAGCTTGACGGCCAGGAAAGCAGCGGCAATGGAAGCCAAACGGCTTAGGAAAACCGTGGAAGCCGTTCCGGTAATGTCACGTGGTTCCTTCACACGCTTTGGCGTCTCCGTTGTCGGTTCTTTCTCCGCGGCTCGCTTCTTCTCAGCGGCTTCCTTGATCACTTTGTTCTGCGTCGGCTGGTCGCAAGCGTCTTTGTACATCTTCTCCGTTTTGTCGCAGCACTCTTCGATGACGGCGACGACTCCGACGTAGAGGTAGGGACATCGTTGCCATTCAATTATACCTTCACCAGAAACCTCGTGTTCACGGTTTTCGTACATTTTGTCACAGTCAGCCTTCAGTTTACGAATTCCCTCGTCAACGTCTCCTTCTTTGCAGATAGTGTCTGCTTCTACGGAAGCGATGACAAGGAATACGTCATCGAAAGGGTCGTTCTCGTCGTAAGTGGCGAGACGCACGGTGGGTGCGAGGATCAGGAGAAGGAAAACCGTGCGCTTCATTTTCAGCGTCATTTGTCCGGAATCCATTTTGTTATTCGAAAGTTGGTTTTTTAGAAGAAGCTGTTTGAACGTCCAGAAGTTTGATGAATTTCAAAATTCGAAATCTCTGATAAATCCCTCTTTTGAGCTGACGAAAATTGAAAAAAAAAACGTTCGAAAAAATGAATGTCTTGGATTTAAACACGGAAATGACGATATGATGTGAATTTTGATTGTCAACAATTTTTTTTTAAATTTCGGTATTGTGTGAGATTGCTTTGACTACAATTTTATGTATATTTTCGAATTTTCGAATTTTCTAAAAAAAAAAACGTTTTCTTTTTGAGCGATTATTGTTTTTTTTTTTAGATATTTTTTTAGAAATGGAGCGGATTCATACGACTAAACTTTCACCGGGCTGAAATTCCTCTCTTTCAAAATCTTCCCACTTTTTATTTCGAAACGCGCGGCAAGTATTTAAATAAAAAACCGGGAAAGAGATTTATTGAAAAACAAAGTAATGCCTGGATTTTAAAACAAAATTTTAAAACAAAAAACAAGATTTCAAAAGATGATTTTTAAATAAGATTTGATGAGATTCGTTTAAAAATAGTACTTTTAGTCTATGTCATAGCTATAAAAGCCATATGCTGTCCAGTAGGCGACATTGAAGAAGAGGAAAATCGCTGGAAATCCGATCCTAGAAATCTTGTCGACTCGCTTCGCTCTCCTCATGCACTTCCGCAGCGATTCGCTCTTGCATTCCATTTCTTCAACTGCCTCCTCTTCCTCCAGGTCCTCCTCTCTGTCCACATGGGTCATTGACCTTATCCGTTTCAGCATCCCTTGACCTGTGGGCAAGGTCACTCGGGTCATGTAGTTGACCAGCGCAAACTGGAGGAGGCCTCCGAAGACCAAAAACTGGCAAATCGCTGTCCACACGTCCAGCGCCTTGATGTATGACGCTGGCGGAACGCTGCGGTTGATGCCATACGTCTGACTGACGATGGTCAGAATGGCGGTGACACCGAGGCTGACACGGGCCTCAACGGCCGTCGGCTCGAGCCAAAATGACACCCAACTGACCAGTACCAGCATGGCACACGGAATGTAGATCTGGACAAGTGGTAGCAGGTCAATACCAAGAAAACCTAACCTGAATCTATAAAAAAAAAACACGGAAAACGTAAACCTAAAAAACAGAAAACGATAAAAACTGAAGAAACGAAATCTTGATAAAAACGTAAACTGAGACAGCAAGAGAAACCGACAAAAAGCCAAGAAAATGAAAAACAAAACGACGTAAAACCAAAAAAACGTAAACCCATAATTGGGAAAAACAGATACCGAGAACGAGAAAAATTATTGAGAATACACAAACAGAAAACGCCAACAACCGAGAAAACTAAACAGAATACAACATAATCCGTGAAAAGGTAAACTGAGAAACACAAGCAGAAGACGAGAAAAACCGAGAAATCCAAACAGAAAACGACGATAACTGAGAAAACCAAACAGAAATCGACAATGACTAAGAAATCCAAACAGAAAACGACAATAACTAAGAAATCCAAACAGAAAACGGCAATAACTGAGAAAACCAAACAGTAAACGACAATAACTGAGAAAACCAAACAGTAAACGACAATAACTGAGAAAACCAAAAAGAAAACGACAATAACTGAGAAATCCAAACAGTAAACGACAATAACTGAGAAAACCAAACAGATTGACAATGACTAAGAAATCCAAACAGAAAACGACAATAACTAAGAAATCCAAACAGAAAACGGCAATAACTGAAAAAACCAAACAGTAAACGACAATAACTGAGAAAACCAAACAGTAAACGACAATAACTGAGAAAATCAAAAAGAAAACGACAATAACTGAGAAATCCAAACAGAAAACGACAATAACTGAGAAAACCAAAAAACAAAACAAAAACAACAACGAGAAATCCAAACAGAAAACGAAAAAAACAACTACCAAAACAGAGAGATGCCGAAAACGAGAAACCGGAGGAAGCACGACCAGGAAACGGCAAAATCCGATAAACAGCAAAAATTGAAAAACCGCAAAAACCAAGAAATTACAATAAGCCAAACTTAACATTTCCCTGAATTTTTAACGTTTTCCAATTTTTCATTCCTTTTGAGTTATTGTGTTTAAAACACGGTTTTCTATTTTGTTTCTCGGTTTTTGCCGTCCTCGAGGATTACCCTTCTGTTTTTGCAGGTTCTCGGTTTTTGTTTTCTCGGTATTGACACGGAACCTGGATGAGAAAAAAGCCGAAGGCGCGCTTCATGCGTATGTCGACGCCGATACAACTGTAGGTGCCGGAAGTGGTCGTGCTGCTGCAGCCAATGGGCTTGTAGGAAATGATTCGAAACTGTGGCATGACGAACGGTTGGTGCTGGATGGGTGACCACGGTCGCCAGTGGAGGACGATGTCCGCGGTGGTGTATCCAAAGTTGGCCATGCGGAAGGGACAGCTCTGGACGTCCAGGGGGTAGCTCCGGAGGTTCATGGGACATGCGAGGAGCACCGTGAATCGGAAACTTTGGTACACGGTGCCGTTGGGGTAGATTCGCGTGAACACGTTCGGCACAACGAGCTTGTGCAGCAGACCGCTCTTTTCGTTGTCGAAAAAAACGTCCGGTGTCCAGATCCGTTCCGGCTTGAGGAGCTGTAGGTACTTGGCGGAGCGCTCGAGGTGGTCGAAGCGCAGCCGCGGATCGAGCCACCGTTGGCGGTAGATGAGCTGCACCGTGTACTCCATCTTGGTGTCGTCGACGTTCTCGATGCTGCGGAAGTTGACGTTGATGTCGACGCTGACGGGGCCGGAGCCGTTGTGACCCACCGGGCGGATCTGCAAATATACAGAGACTTTTTTGTATTGTAACTTGAACGCGAACAGATCCTAACTTAATTGCATATATCCTAAGTATTTTTGACACTTTTGTAAAGCGTTATTTGTAATGCAGCGATTCAGCGATTGATGGTTGCCTGAATTTTTGGCTGCATGCTGTTCTTTATTTACTTGCTGGATCAGTAATTTTGATAACTATAACTTTAATTATTTTAATTGGACTTTAATTAATTTAATTACCTTGGGATCATAAGTTTTTCCAAGGACTTGATCAAGTATTTCAGATTTTCTGCTCTTGGCGTTGATGTCAGCGTCAGTGAATTCTTCGGTCATGGGCGTGGTCGACACTAGTGGTTGATTTCCAGCTACAATTTGCAAAATCGCTGGAGAAAGTAGCACTGGAAAAAATAAGAAGCGATTTCGCATTGTGAGTGTAAACGGTGAAGAAGTTGCAGCGCTTCAAAAGTTGTAGTGTTTAAAAAGAAGCGTCAACTTTTTCAAAAAGTTTTTTTTTTAATTTCGGCGGCTATGTTTGAACGACGGGGAAGAGACGGATGGAAGAATAATTTGAAAAGTGACTTTCTCCAATTATTTTTTATTTGGGTGGATGATGCTTCATAATAATTAATTGGCTGAAAATGCCAAATCGTTTTTTTTGGTGTCTTCAAATTATTCATAGTAATGATGCGCTTGCATGTTGAGCAGCGATGAGCCACGCCTATTTGGTTCTTATGCTACCGTGTGGTCATCTGCTAAACTTAACATTTTAACTTCATCTTTACCCATGTTTCTGTTCAGGTTTACAAATGCTGATAATCTGGAACAGCGTGGAAAATTGATTCCAAAAATTTTAAGCTAGCAGATGACCACACTGTACGTTTTGAATTTTCAAAACTTTGAATTTGAATTATTTCAACTAGCAAATGAAATTTTGATGAAAACACTCGAAAACGACAGCATTCATGGCATAAATCAGCAGCGATTCTGAAGGTAATAAAATTGAAAATGAAAAAAACAACAACAATCGCTGAACGCTGCTGAGAACATGAAAATTTATTTATTTATGTTTTCCATTTTTAATTAGTAATGGACTTTCTTAAGTTTAGCATTTCAATCAAAACGATTTATCTTTAAATTTCGAACAGCATCGTTCCAGTATTGCTTTCAGCGATCGATCGCTGACTGGAGTGAATATCGCTTGTCGTTGAGCAGCGATTTATGCCAAGATGGCGACCGTCGCCAAGTTTAAGGAGAGCCAAGCTGCAGCGACAGCGATTCCTGTAGAGGTTCCCTTTCCATTTTTCAGAGCATTCTGATAAATCAGGAATTTTTAAAAAAAATTAGTTTGATTCAAAGTATTCGAAAACGATGCTTTGCTCTTCTCATTTAAATTTTCAAAAACTTTGTTTTTAGAAAAATAGACGATGGCAAAGCGTTGAACACTCCAGCGACCCAATCAGCGTCTATAACAGAAAAGTCCATTTCCCGGATACGACAGCTCCAACTCCGGTCATTGACCCCGTGACCCTCCTTTCCAGTTCCTACGTTTGCAAAATGTGATCAGCGTTAAAAAGAAAGGAAGGGTCAATGAACTTTGATACAACTTTTTGTTTTGATGTGCAATTTACCAGCGCAATTTCTAAATTACTCTAAAAAAACGAGTTAGAGTAATCGTGCTCATTTCAGCGATTTTTGATTAACAATTCCATCTAAACGTCTCTTTCAGCGAATCATTCACCATTTTATTTGCAGCGATTCAGTTAGTTTGAAAAAAAAGTTTTTGAAAATTCAAATTTGGAAAAGTAATCGATTTGTTGTAGATTCTTCTTTGAAGCGATTTAGGTCCAGGCTCAAATTCCCCAAAGCATCCAGCACAGCGCCGCGGCGAGGATGGCGAACAGTGTCTCTTTGTCCGCACGGTTCTTGGCACCCGTGCCTTTGAGCTGATGACCATCCTTGACGTACTTGTGTCGTTTCTCAATGACGCCGTTCAATTTCGTTTCGTCGCAGGTAATTGCGTCGTTGGCGCCCGGTTCAGCAGCATAGTTGCAGCACTCCTGCAGCAGTTTCTCAGCAGCAGCAAGTATGCCTGGAACGTCACTCTTCGCAATGCCCTTGACGCTGCCGCTATCTTCAAAAAAGACTGCAATGGCCTTGTCCACGGGCGTGTCGTCCTCGCAGGATCTCCATCACAATGTCCTTGGGCGATGACGCTTCATCAGCGATCGCTGGAAGCGTCATGAGAACAAGGCACAGGAATACCTTCGGACTCAACCAACTTCCGATCCCATTCCGAACGGTTCCGGAACACCGTGACCGCGTCGCCATCTTGTTCAGTTTCACCGTTCGCAAAATCCTAATAGAGAAAAGAAGTTAGTAGACAAATTATAGACTGTTATAAATGGACCGATTTTTTGAAGAGCAGCGCTCTGCTCTTCAAAGCGAAGCGTTGCGTTGAAGGAGGTATGATCAGCGCAGCGATTGCGCTGAAATTTTGCAAGATGTTGAGATAATGTTTGAGAAAATAATTAAAAGTAAAATCGCTGCGCTGCTCTTCTCGACGACAGAGTCACTCTTTACAGGTGCAAATTATTCAGCTGGCGCATGCGCAAAAAAAATGAAGAATGTGGCACATGCGTAGAAACAAAAATAGAGGGTTTTTTTTTTTTTTTTTGCGTTTCTTTTTATGCGTTATAATTTATTGATCGTCGTAATCATTTTAGGAAACAAAAACTGTTTTCAAAAATTTCAATTTTTTGTTTTTAGTTGTCAAAATCGCTTTTGATTCGGTTGAGGCCGCTGCAGCGCAATGGAATTTAACGTAATACAGTATGAGTAGCCCGTTTTTTTTTCAAATTCTATTAGTACTCGCAAGCGTTTTGAAAAAAAAAGTTTTCAAAATTGTTTTCAAAAACGCTTGTGACTTGATGAAATTTAACCCAATTCAATCAATTCAATCGTCAATCGTGTTGCGTCACCTTAAGGACCGCATCCTTGTCCGCTACAGAGCTGACGCAAACAGCGATTGCATTCTCCTTCACACGGTACTGGGCTAGGGTCAATGAACCTCGTCACTTTTTTTCAAAACTTTTTTTTTAAATGTGTTTGGTTTCCTAAAAGCTTCCATTTGCGCTTCCGAATGATCAGCAAAGGATTCAAAAGCGTTTTCTTTAAAATATGCAAAGTTTGAGAGGAAGCGACAACGCTGAAGCAGCGATTGTGCAAGTGACTGGAAAGTGATATTAAGCTGTTTGAAATCACTTGTACTCTCTCGACGACAGATTTACGTTTGCAGGCTCCAAGAATCTGTTAATGGTACTTTGCGCATGCGCTTGAACAAAAAAAAAGACTAATTGAACAATTGATTACCTTTTCGTTAATTGAGTAGCAAACTTCGAAAGATTTTTTAAATTACATTATTTGGTACTAAAATTGTTCAATTTAAAAAATAAGTAGAAACTTAAAAACGAAAACTCTTTTTTTTTCAAATTCTCAACTGATTTTGTAACTTTTGGAGTAAAATGCAAAGCTAACGATTTTTTTTGTGCAGTAAAGGTATGATGCTACGCGATTCGAACTAACGCAACTCAACTTACGGTCATTGACCTTTATTTTTTTCAAAATGTGTTAAGGATTCAAACAGCGATTAACTAGATTTGAGGGATTTAACCGTTTTGAAAACTTTTTCTTCTAAAAATGATTTTTTCAAAATTTCGAAAATGACGTTTGCTGTGAAGCTGCTCCAGATCAGCGATTTAGGTGCGTTGGACGACGAATCCCAAAATGGCGGTAATGAAAGTGACGTAGACAAGAACTTGTTTAGAGCCAATGGCAGAAACCCAATTGGCCGAAGCTCCGCCCCCAGCGTTTGACCCTCCTCCAATCAATTCGTCAAGGATCCTATCTTCATCAGTTAGTTCGCAGGTGTACTTTTTCTCCTTGCAGCAATCCTTCAACAACTTATCCGACAAAGCCTTCAAAGTGTCGTAGTCGTCTGCGGCAATTTTCGCAGCCTCTTCTTGTAATTTGAGATTTTTGAGCGACAAGTCGTGGAATTCGGTCAGCTTCTTTTGCGGGTCAGCATCGGGGCAAGCGGTTCTTACGTTCACATTGGCTTGCGACCGCAACTGGATGCGGTCCGTTTTAGGGTTCAAAGCGCTGAAGACTCCAGTGACAATCAGCGTCAAGAGGAAAGCGATCCTGGTCGAAGTCCTGCCTCCAGCTCCGAGCGTTGACCCCTTGACCTTCATTTCCTGTTTGTTTCTTTGCAAAATCAAAATGAGCCTCTCCTGGAAAAGAATGGGGTCAATGAACTCTGATTCAAGGTCAATGAACCCTATTGATTTTAAAAGTTAATGGATCGGTGTTTACTTTATGTATGGACTACTCTCCGGGTTCAGCTTCCAGAAGTTCAGAAAATCCTTGAATTCTTTAGAACGTTTTTTTTAGAAAAGCAAAAATAAATTGAGGAAGCGACGATGAAGCTGCTGCTGCTGCTTCAAAACTTTTCGAAAATGACTTTTTTTCGAGAGATAAAAAAGGAGATTTTTTTTTGAAAAGTAAACAAAACTGGAAAAACTGTTTAGAAATTTTTGGAGAGCTCTTCGCAACAGACTCTTTGCACAAAGACATAAACTTTATTTAATTGAAAACTTAATTTAGTTGAAAAGTTAATTTAATTAATGTTAGTTAAGCAGCGTTTAGAGGAAGTTCAACAAAATCGCAATTAATTTACTTAAGTACCTCTTAAGGGCTGCTTAATTTAGGCTAAAGAAGGTTAAGAAGTTAATCTTAAGAAGGGCTCATTTTGGATTGGTTGAGGTCCAAAGTCCGGCAACCAATGACAGCAGAGTATTGCTCTCCGTAGCTAGCGCGGTGCGGTCGTGACAAAGGCAACTCGTCATCTGCAGCGATCGCTGCGAGCGTCATCAGGACAATGCACAGCAAACGCCTCATAGCCCACCCACCGAACTTCAGATCCGATTCCGAACGGTTCCAGAACACCGTGACGACGTCGTGGCAAAGAAGCAAGCGCTAGAGTAGATAAGGGAAGCGCTGCAGCGATTTCGCTGCTATTTTACAAACTGTTGAGTAGAAATGCTTAAGAAAGTAAATAAAAACTGTGGCGCATGCGCAGAAAAAAAGAATAGAGGATGCCTAATGTGCGTATTTTTATTCGATATCAGTAGAAAAAAAACGCATTAAATTTTTTCTTTCATTTGTCAAAATCGCTTTTTGATTCATAAGATCGCTGAAATCGCTGCAGCTTAATTAAAGTTAACGCAATATGAGTCACCATATATGTTTTTTTCTTCAAATTAGTACAACGCTTTCCAAAACGTTTTGAAAAATGTTTAAAAATGCTATTCAAAAACGTTTGTGGCGTAAAGGTGTTTGCGTCACTTTAGGAAATGATATTTAACGCAATTCAATTTGCGTCAAACGTCACTTTTTTTTTTATTTCTTTCTACCAGGAATTCTTTCTGCACATTTAACTTGAAAACTTTCTTTTTAAGAATTTTGAAAGTTTTCCAAGTTGTGTTTGCAGCTCCAGAGCAGCGATTTAAGTTTTTTGGACGACAATACGCAAAGTAGCGACGGTAGTGATGATGGCAGCGATGAGGGTGGGAAAGGGTACTGACGCTCCGCCCCCAGCGATCGCTGCGTCAATGATCTTCCTCTCCACCACCTCACCTACGCAGCCATCTTGTCCTTGCAGGATTTCTTCAACTGCTTCCGCGTCGCCGCTGCCAAAGTGTCGTAGTCCGATTCATGAATGCTTTTTCAAAACTTTTTTTTAGAGTGTTTCGTTTACGAAAATTTTATGCTTGCGCTTCTGAATGTTCAGCAAAGGATTCAAAGAGCGTTTTCTTGAAATAAGAAGCAAAAATGTAAAGGCAGCGATTCTGCGAGCGACTTGAAAGTAAAATTGAGCTATTTGAAATCACTTGTGGGACTCTCGACGACAGATTTACGGTTCCAGCCTCAAAGATTATTTTAATGGCACTTTGCGCATGCCCTTTAACAAAAAAAATGGAGTCAATCTTCAATCAGTTCCTTTAAAATCGGATGAGCCTTTCCTGAAAAAAAAGTTCATTGAGAGCTGATCTGAACTCTGAAAAAAAGTATGAAGAATTTCAAAAAATCAACTTTTTTTTTTCAAAATCATTACCTGATCTTGAATTTTTTTTTTGAATAAAGTGCAAAATGAACAATTTTTTGTGCGGTTTTGAGGCTACGCGATAAGAACTAATGCAACTCAACCTACGGCCTTTTATATTTCAAAATTAACTTGTAGAAGATTTGAGAGATTTGTAAAATCGTTTTTGAAAAAAAAAATCTGATTTTTTTTAAATTTCGAAAATGACGTTTGTTGTGACGCTGCTCCGGTTCAGCGATTCAAGTGCGTTTGGCGACAAATCCAAAAATGGGTTCCATGTCAATACCGAGAAAACAAAAACCGAGAATGCAAAAACCGAGAATGCAAAAACCGAGAA
>VYYI01003731.1:0-11589 GCA_021029175.1 Bilobella aurantiaca
ATTTAAATGCATTATTTACCATTAATACCATTTTTACCATTAAATACCGTTAAATAACAGTGGTATGGTAAAAAATAGAAAAAGTGGTAAGAAGGTTGTCACTGGTTCTAATGAGCGAGAGCCCTTTAGGGAGCGGCCAAATAGATCACAAAATAATGACGGTTAACTACACTGTCGACAAGTTATGTACAAACCTTTCAAGGTCGTTCAGTAATCGGTTGTCTTAGCAACTGCTTTATCGCTAAAGACGTATGCGTTTCTCAATTCAGTTTTGTAATGTACACGGTCCGATCGTAATTAATTACTGATGTATTATTTGAAATCTAACATTAAGCGTATGCCTCGGTTTTGCATGACACACTATTCATATTACATACAATATGTTGTACGAGTCTTGTACGAGCTTAAGATTGTAAACGAATTATCAATTATAGTAGTAGTTTGTAAATTGTTAGCTACGTAATAATATGGCGTAATTAACCTGGATAAATTTGGGATAAAAGTTTCAGACTGTACACAACAAGTCAATGACGGCAGCTAGTATTATGTCGTTAATGACGTAGGGAAATCTAGCCTGAGATATGTAAGAGAAGCTCGAAATTTGGATACGAATTGGGCGTAAATTAAGAAGGAAATTTGTTTCAAATTCTTGGCTACAAATATTTTGTCTTTTTGAAACATTTCTTTTGAACAAGTTTGAAGCGTCGTATATTTCAGAACCAAGGCTCATAACTGACTGCAGCAACTTGAGTGCAAATACCAGGTTTGCAACAGCAAACGTAGTTGCCGAAACGCCACAATCTAGTGTACAATAAATAGTACAAAATGTCATGGCAATAATGCAGCTGTAGCCAGTAGCAAGAATGCATGCAAACCAGTGTTTCATTTCCACTGAAAATTCTTGAAGGAGGAGTTGAACGATTTGGTAGTTCCGGATATTGAGTTGCCTGCGACTGAAATCTGCATCCGATCCAGTGTAACTGATACACAAAAACAATTGTTTAAAAATGGTTCTTGCATTACTTAAGTTTAAATAAATGCCTTTAATAAAAAAAAAGTTCGAGGATGTTGCACTGTTACCATTCCATAGTACCGGAGAGCATTGTTAGAGAAACGCACAAGGATAATACGAGGATTACAAGGTGAAACGCATATATCATATCAATGCAAATGAAGACCGTTGCACCTAAAGCAAAAATTCCTTCGACATACATATAGTATCTTCCAAATGTCCAGTAGAACAATGCTTTGAGAAAGACAAGTGCATGAGTTTCCAATTCGATTTGAATAAATATCAATGCTGGGATAAAGGACACGGCAATTGCCATCCACCTAAATGGTCGTACTAAATTCTGCGGATCACGATCCATTACAATATTATCAGGGAACTCACTTTAAAATTAGAAAAAAATATACTACGTTTATAGTGATTTGCATTTTTCGACTTGAAACTAAGCAAAGGATGTTTATAACTTTTCTCAAAAAGTAACGTTTTCTAAATTCTGATTATGAATGCAAATTGATTTTTGAAAATTTGTTTACGAAATACCGACAAAATCCTCAGACTTGAAGCAATGTACGTGTCACTTACTTATTATCTCCACTATGTGCAACATTTTGCTAGTAAAGATGGCCACAGCTTTGTACTTGAATATTGGAAGCAGATGCAAAATTATGGCAGCTGAAGCTAATATATCATTGACAAGCATAAAGACTCGATCGGCAACTGGCTCATTTTGTCTTTCCAGCACGTCGTACATAACTGTTGAAAATATAAACAAAATGTGCACAACTGTGGAAATGGTTGTGTACACTTGAAACACAATTATATTTGAAGTATCTAGCACAAGCCGCACATGGCTGCGACAAGTGATTTAATTTTTCGTGAACTCAAATTTGTAAGACATTATTTTCAAATAGTGACCGACGTTAAAGTACTTGAAAACATTTAGCGTCTTCTCGAAACTCATTTTCAATTCTTAGAATTGCTGAAGTTGAATTGCTTTGTAAACTATAACCGTACTTTGAACAGTGAATTATGAGAGATGTTTACTAATGGTTCTAACGATGACAACCACATACATGTACTGCTGAATAAAGTTTCTCTCTTTTTTAGTATAACCAAATGCGCGGCATATTTCGGGCTTCTAAACTTTTATTTATATAAAACATTTAGAGGAAAATTTGGCACACTAAAAGAATTCATAGCTTTAATTGACTTTGGTTCATTTAAGCACACTCTATAAATAGAGTTTCCCAAATTTAGTAGTGTCTTACCCAAAGTTAATGTGTTTTATATGATATGAGGGTGCTTATGACGTAGTGAAAGTTATTCATAGTTGAGAGTCTCGAAATGCATTGATTATGAATCGACAGTAGCTATTATTCTGCCGATTTTGAAAACGGTAATAGGGTTTAAGAGGACTTATCTCTAACATCTTTAAATATTACAGTTTTCATTCTTACACATTTATTCATGTGAATCAATAAAAGCATTTACTTCTTATTGTCCATGGCCCTTAGTCCGGAAGGTTAGGATACTGCTCCTAGCTTGCGTTGGTGCCGAGATCTAATCCCGGCACAAGCACAGCCAGCACAGTAAGAAAGTGGTGGTGTGGTAGTGTTGAGTGGAGGTCTGGAAAGTTGCGATTGTGGAGGCTGAACATGGGTGGGTATGCGTAAGGTGGTGCTCAGCCTCTGCCTAAGCAAGAGGCTCTTCGGTGGTCAACTCCACGTTCACTACCTAGCAGAAATTCTATTACCTTCAGACCTCAGAACTTCCCAGTCAACTTAACAGGCCGAAACAAACCTCCCCCACTATCTAGTACACGTAGACATTGACCAGGCCAATAAGCGAATGTCAAAGAGCATCAAAAAATTTATTTTTTGTTATTATTCAAATTTAGGTTGCAATTGTAAGCATGTTTAATTGTACCTTTTAAGCAAAATTTTTCTATTTTCTATAAGAATATGACTAAAAAATGTTGGGAGAGTTTTAAATTGACTTTAACTGCAAATGGCAAAGAGAAAAGACATCGTTATAAGAACTCTAATTTCTGATTATGTATTGAGCAAATAACAGTGTTAAATTTATCTTCTGATTCACAGGCTGTTGGAGACAGCAATTGTAAGGTTCAAAATTTGAGCCAATTGAAATTTAATTGTTCTTATAGTTGACGAAGATAATAAATTTTCATTGAAGATAGAAACATAGAACATAGTTTTTTACAGAATGCGAGAAATACTCTTTTTGCTCAATAAACCAATGTCGAATTTTTTTTTCAGGTCGTAACGTAGTTTTATGAATTTTAATTTCTATTGTATAGATTATACATTCTAACATAATTGTATAGATTATACATTCTAACATTATTTTGAATAATTTTAGTTTTTAAATCCATTGCTTAATAACACACATTTTACAAATATTAGGAGTTGTTTAATAGTTCTGGATTTTCAATTGTAGAAGATAGGCATTTTTTTAAAGACCAAATACTTGACATTACTAAATGATTTTACAAGTGTTTGCTCAACAAATTTGGTCATGAGTAAAAAGATATGATTCCACTGAGGCACATGATTCACACGTGTAATACATAACACAATTCTTAAGGAACACTGCAAGAAAGAAAGAAAATGGAAATCCAAATCATTCTAGTTTTTATTCCAAAGCAAATTCTTTTAAAAAATATCACCTCTTTAATCAAGAGTTTGATGATAAAACAAAAAACTATTCTGAAACCTTACTTGAACTTCTAAATTAAAAATTAAAAATTTGATTAATCTCAAATGCAATTACATAATACTGGCAATTAGCCTTCGATTTTTAATTTTTTTTTAATATTGCTGCTTTAACTGTAAACTTAGCCTCTTAAATTGTCAGCATAAGTATAGTAATATGCTTTTGTCAAATAACCTGCAATTATACGGCTATTGTTTATAAAGCTACAGATTAACCACCTTCTAAATCATCTCTAACTTACAACTCATTTATGACTAATTACGGTACAAAAAGGAATTGAAGGCAAAACAACCCCCAAACACCTCTATTGCCTTTGACAAATTGCTCCCCTAACTTGCATACATTGATTTCTGAGAATCCTGGGGAGAGTGAATGGCCCAATAACCTCACATATGTTGCCCCTTCATTTCATGTGATTGGAGGTAAATGCATGTAAATTTGTGAAGAGGAGGCCTCAACCCTTGAAAAGCATTGTTGACTTAGGCGAGATTTCCTTCAGTTCTTGTTTGCCTTCACTTTCATCAAGTCGCAGTTGTGCTTGATTTCTTTTCATTAGGCAATCAGGCAACGCAAAGATTAGAAATGGACCTCCGAATATAAAAATAGATTCTAATTTGCATATTTTCACTTCACAATTGTATGGTCACGCTAACCATTTTCAAAATTAGGCAACAAAATTTATATTTAAAAAAAAGCTACCTGGAAGTATCGAAAAGTTCTCGAGACAAATTATCGTCAATAGGAAGTTTTGAGAGAAAATTTTAAGCAATTGTGCTTAAATTCTGCTTAGCACGTGTAAAAGCGTCGCCCTGGAAAGTTTTTCTTATCCGTTTTTCACTTTTCTTAACTTTCTTAATTTCGGTAAAATATAACAATGGAAGGCAAAAGTTATTTTGGAGTGATTGACTTTGTTGCGGTGGCGGCAACGCTTCTAATTTCTCTTGGTATCGGACTATACCATGCTGTTCGTGGGGGAGGCAAAGAAACAAGCGAAGATTTACTGATGGGTGGACGGAAGATGAAGGCCCTGCCAATTGCCATGTCAATGCTCGTCACGTACTTTTCAGCAATTACGATTATTGGTAAGATATGAGAAATATACAGAAAATATATGACATATGACAGAAAATCATTTATGGCGAGATATGCATGGCCAAAATTTAAAAAAACTCGATTGCAACTTCTAGTTATCCTAATTATTAATCAAGGTTAGTCAGTACTAGTATAGCATTTTTGCCTACGCCCTTCCGCCAATAATAGTTTGGTCTATAATTACCTAATTAATTAAACTTTTTTTTACCAATTTATATTTTCTGAAATAGCCTATGTTTGAAACATATTTTCATTATTCATTACAACAGAACTATTTGTTCCGTTTTCTCCCTTGGTGCTATAAAGCAAGTTACTTTGCAACAGGATTTACAATGTAAGCAAATGTATGCATGTAAAATTTATGTTGTGATATTTCAAATATAGGTTAATGTTCTATTCAAATGAAAGGAAATGACTTTCTCTGAGCTTAACAAGCTATCGAATTTAGTAGAGAATTGACAAGCAATTTATTTTTATTATTTTTATTTAACAACTATTAATTTTTCTAATGATATACTTTATTACTAAAATTTATTAATTAAATTTGCGGCCTTTTAGAACTCCTGCTATATTATTCTTCAAAAATAGTTTTAGAACAATCTGGCATAATTACATTTAAAAAACCATACTCAGCTTGAAACATTCTGTTTTAGAAATATTTTATTTAACATTTATTTAAAATTTTTACTAATAATAATGATTTTACTTACTATCTAATTTATTTTGCACAATTTTTACACAATTATATATTGTACATTTTGCATTATCGTTGAGATATCATTTTAACTTAAAAAGTTACTTATAAATCTTAATTAATTTAATTAATAAATCGATTTAATAAAAGCCGTATAATAGGGTACTTTCGCTCATTTAGAAGCTACTTGTTAGATAGTTATTTTTGCTTTACCGATAGCTTTTGACGAAGAAACTTTCTATTATTATCAGTAATTATGAAAATCTCTGTATAAATCTTTATAGGTTGGGTAACCAATGCAATAATCTAAATTTCAGGTTACCCTGCCGAGATTTACGCAAACGGAATTCAGATATTTTGGATCCATGTCCTACTCACGTTCATCTGCATCCCACTGGCGTCCTTTCTGTTTATGTCAGTTCTCTTCAAGCTAAAATTAACCAGTGCTTATGAGGTAATTGTCAATTAATCAATCCTTGACCTTCATCAATTCTTGATAACTTTATTGCCACAGCCTCATCGTCAATGACGCGCTTTTACAGGACAATTATGGTCATATACTACGAACTTGTTTATAAAAAGTCGTGATCGTGAGAAACAATGCTTCCCTACATGTCGCGTTAATGAACAAAACAACGAAGCAATTTTTGCTTCGTTTTTGTTTCCATTATGCGATTTAACTACGTAAATGCTTAATTAGAGTTATCACGTCAGTGCGCACGATAATGATTCTCTATGTAAAGAATAATTTTTTTCTTAAAAAAAAAATCTACGTATTGATTATCAAAAAAAAACGATTTAGTTTATTAGATAACGCATATATGGGATTTTCAATGTGAAAAGATGACTCGCATAATTTATATTAATTACAATGGCAATCTTCTCTATGACATGTGTCCTTGAGCTCCATACAACACTTTTTATAACATTTTAAAACTAATTGATTTGTACATTTTTTGCTTTAAAATTTTGAAAATTTGATTTTGTTTAGTATCTAGAATTACGATTTGACTCTGTGGTAGTCCGGTGCCTAGCATCAGGAATTTTTATACTTCAAATGAGCATTATGACGGGAGTTGCTCTATATGCGCCTTCAATTGCACTGGAAGCGTTCCTGGGCCTACCTCCCTGCATTTCGATTGTTGGAATTGGCATTTGTGCAACAGTGTATACATCAATTGTAAGTTAAATTATGCAAATTTATGTCAACCGGTCACAGAAACAGTGAATGAAACAGAAATGTGTGTCTTGGCGCGCCAGACTTCCGTTTTGGAAAGTTTTCTAGAGCTTTGAGGTTTAGTACGTAGTTTTTTGTTTGTACATTTGTGTAATTGTAACTATAATTTTGTGATAAAAAGTGGCCTCGAATTCCTATCAATGTCAAGTTCCTTTCTGTTGACTGGATGAGCATTGTTGTCATGCAAAATATTGAAAATTTCATTGAATTTGTCATTTATTAGGGTGGACTGAAAGCAGTTGTGTGGACTGACGTCTTTCAGTTCTTTCTCATTATCATTGGCATGCTCACCATTGTCACGCGAGGCTTTCTCACGGCAGGTGGAATTGAGGAGGCCTTTATGCGTGCATATGACCACGGAAGACTAGAACTCTTCAAGTAAGGGGTCACCACTTAAGGGTCAAATCTGTAAACTTAAATGTGTAAATCCAAATTCGCCAACGATATGTTTAAAAAACAAAATGGTCATTCAAAAGAGTGTTTAGAAGCAATTGAATTGACTATGAACTTATCAACTGTGTCATTTAGTGTTGAGATAATGACGCAAAAATGTTTCGTTTATTTTTTTTTGAAGGATAAATATAGAAAACGGAATTAAAGGAAGCGCCTAGTTATAAATGATAAATATATATAAATATAATATGTTATAAATGTAGTAAACATAATAAAATAGGAATTGTCATAGGGTGACGAGAATTTATTCGTTAGGCGCAATCCTATTAATAATACCGTTTCTTAGAGGACAAATTTGAAAAACCCTAATTTAACCGAGAAGTTACATGAGATATTGTTCAGATTCGAATTTCCGTTAAAAATATTTATCTTAAAAGATTTCCTAGAAGTTATCAGGGTTGTTGAATTTAAATATTTAAATTTATTATTTAGATGTGTACTATAGCGTGTACTAAAAATGAGGTAGGAAATATATCAGTAGTATTTATATAAACAATTTGAATAATACATGAATTATATAGAAAAAATTAGCCGCAAATTTTGCTTTAGCTGGAACGTGGATCCCTTTGAGAGATACAACACGCTCAATTTTGTCCTTGGCTACGGAATAGCTATTGTTTGCTTCTACGGTACGCACCAACCAAATGTACAGAGATACTCGAGTCTTCCCACGTTCAAGGATGCGCTCAAGTAAGTTTTTTGTGTTGAGCTCAACTTTGTTCTTGGCTACGGAATAGCTATTGTTTGCTTCTACGGTACGCACCAACCAAATGTACAGAGATACTCGAGTCTTCCCACGTTCAAGGATGCGCTCAAGTAAGTTTTTTCGTGTTGTCATTTTTGACAGTTTGTGAAGTAATGTGTGATAATACTTAATTTCTTTTACTTCTCAGGGCCATGGCATGGAACTCAGTTTTTAAAGAACTCGTAAATATTCTTATTATTTGCACGGGAGTCTCCATTTTCGCTACTTATTCTACATGCGATCCAATTAAGTCAGGTGACATCAAGAAGGTGGACCAAATCGTCCCTTACTTTTTCATTAAAGAGCTCTCATGGATCCCTGGCATGATGGGCATCTTTACCTCATGCATTTTCAGTGCCGTACTAAGGTACAGAGCGTTTTTCAATCTACAATTTCTTGTTACCAGTTTTTACAGTTTTCTTACTCATAAACTTGCCAAAGTTTAACACATCATTGCAAAAATGTGTTTTGACAATTTTTTTTTCGGAGAAGAACAAAAGCATACACATATATACATAACATAATTTGTACATAGCACAAAGCTAGCTCGTCTTCGAATACATATATATTTTTGCGGATTTCTATCGTATGTTGTAGAGCATTGATGAGCTATAATTGAGATGCATTACACAATTCTTTGTTTAAATATGTTGACTTCGATACCATTTTTTTTACATGTTTTGTAAACATATGTAAATACTTACCATCGTCATTTGACTTATTTTCTTACAGCACACTATCTTCTGCTTTGAACTCCCTATCTGCCGTCACGTGGCAAGACTTTTTATCTCGAGTTCCATACTTCGAGTCAATGAGTACTGTTAAGAAGGGTCGTGTCACGTGTGTTCTAGGTAAAATAACTCGTACAAGTTTACATTCTAGAATTTCTGGTTTTATGAAGAAAAAAATGTTGTTATTTTTGCTTTTTCTTTTTTTCAAAAATTTAGCTTTACTTTACGGCATGGCAACTATGGGCCTAGCATTTGTAGCTGGACAACTTGGTTCTATTTTTCAAGTGACCATAACCGTCATTGGTGCTTTTGGTGGGACGCTCGGTGGTGCTTTCATCATGGGCATTTTTATTCCATGTGTTAACAAAGTGGGTGCCTCTTTGGGAATGATTCTGGGCCTATCTACGACTGCATTTTTGACATATCAAGCATTTATACTCAAGATACCTTACTCTACGCTACCCACGTCTATTGAGGGATGTGATGCAAATTCGAATTTTACTATTGAAGCGACGCCAACGCCAATGCCAGAATAGTAAGTCGCCAAAAACAAATTTTATACAATGAGAATCAACAGAAACTGAACCCTCCGATACGGGTCCAAAATTTTTGAAAGTGGTTCTCATTAAACGTTTGTTGTAAAATTTTCAGAATAATTTGTTTCAAACATTCATACTTTAATTTTGTTTAATGTAAAATTCTTAAATTAAATNTAAACGTTTGTTGTAAAATTTTCAGAATAATTTGTTTCAAACATTCATACTTTAATTTTGTTTAATGTAAAATTCTTAAATTAAATTCTGTTTCAAATTGACATATTTTGAACTATTTTTGTTTCAGTCAATGGCCGACAAAACTCTACACCGTCTCGTATATCCTCTACCCATTCATTGGCTCGAGTGTGACAATTATCCTGGGCATTATAATTAGCCTAATTAGCAAATGCTTTATCTCCAATCCACCTCAATCATGTCAACAGTACTTGCACCCCCTTGTCAAGCGCCTCGCCTGCGTGCCACCGCCAGAAGAGAAACCTAAAATGGTCATAAATTCCAATCCAAACAATCTGAGCCATATTTGTTTAAAATCCAAAAATGACTTTGTACCTCCATACTACGAAAATGGAAATGGCAATGTACTCGGCCTTCAAATGATTCGCAGGGGGTCTTATGAAATGAAATAAACGAAATTCATCAAAATAAAGTTGTAAACAAATTTTTTATGTTGTAAACAAAACGCATTTTGTTTTGATCTTCAAATGACAAGTAGCACAATTCTTTGTCACCTCAAAGCTGTTTAGCCCTCACAAGGCTCATCGAGGTTAAATTCTGAGTTCAATTTGTTGTTGAACAAAAAAGTACCTTGGGGAAACTTTCCATTTTGAGATGTACAGGGTTGTAAAATAAATTTGGTCGCTTGCTTTGCAAGGATTGCTGTTTTACATACAACAATGCAAGAAAACAGGATACATTATTGTGCTGCTTGTATTACACTTGTTGATTGAAGGTATTTGCAATTGGACTTTGGTGATCAGCTTTGCTTGAGTTGTGAGAAATTGCTTTGTGATAGTTTTGTTGCGTAATTGCACAAAAGTTTTATGCATTCTACTTCCGTTAGATAGCATAATTCAGACAAAACGCGTTTACTGGTTTCTGGCTAACAAAAACAACAAAAACATTAGAACATTTGCAATGAAATAGTTATACGGTTAGAAATTTGAAAAATTGAAATTCCGTTCTATTGTTGAATTAAAACTTGAACTTAACCTAACTTATTTACAAAGTGAGGATTATACAGGACGTAGTTCTGGAAAGATCGCGACTGCCAATAGTTATTTTAGTTGACTTTTTTTATGGTGATATTGATGCTACTGATTTCCTTAGGAAATGGAGTTTTTCATGCTTTTAAAAGTGGCGTTAACGAATCATGTAACGGCTTTACTTGTTGGTGGACGAAATATGAAGGCACTTTCCGACTTCGACATCATTGCTCGTGGCATACTTGTATAGTTTAGAAAAACATTGTCTTTTCTTATTATTTTTTTGAAAGCAAGTTTTATTTGCTAATTTAATAGTTTGGTTTATTAATTTTTTAGCTTGGCAACTACCCATTGGTTGGTCAATCACTAAACAGAAAGTTTCGAGAATAGCAATTCAAGTTTGCTTAATTTGTTTAATAATTGTTTAAAAGCCTTCATGCCGAAATTTATGCAAATTCGATACAAGTGTTTTTGATGGCCTTAATTTTAACTTTCTGTTGTATCCCATTAGCACCTTTCATTTTGGTAACGGTTTTATACAAAATGAAAATGACAAACGCCTATGAGGTGAGTGATCCATTTTATTGAACAAAAACCTTTAATATTTTTCACCTTATCAAAATCAACTGAATTTTGTCAACTTTTGTGTATTTTTACAAAATAATGATTTAATAGAAAATTGTTTAAAAAAAATACGATACACATTATTTTATTCAAAATACTTTGTGTTGGAGATCTATTTATTTAATTTAAGCTCAATTTTTTGACTGTGAATAAGCTATTTTATGCTCAAATCTATTAAGAAATTATTTTCAGCATTTCAAGAGCAATTCAAATTGTAACTAATTGAGAGTGATTCTATAAGTGAAGCGGAACGGACGTGTGTGAGAAAATCTGTTTAATTGAAGTCAGTGCAAACAGTATTAAGGGTCTTTTTCTTTTAAATTTAAAGTTTAATCTGAGACATGGAGTCATTCATTTTTAGCTGTCAGCAAACGATTAATGAAATTGTATGTCAAAAGCGAAAGGAGTTTAGTGAGACAATTTTATCGTTTCTATTAAATTTGCGTTTAGACTTTGTATGTTTGTAAGAGGGAGCTCCCTACCTATTTATTAGGATAGTGAGACTCACGCCG
>VYYI01003732.1:0-11586 GCA_021029175.1 Bilobella aurantiaca
CACTACGCCACCATTAGCACGCCTATATGACCACAGGATTATGAACCCAACCCACATGCATCACAACAAAAAGAAGTCACATAGCCGTTACTATCAGCTTCAGAAGGTTTAAAGGGTTTCGACCATATTCAGCCAAAGTCAACTACCTCGAAGTCCCTCCGCTTTGTCCCGATAACGTCAATGAACCTTATTAGTTTATAAAAGAAGGTAAGTATGTTTGCTGTTATTTCACTCAAACATAAAATGTCTACTATAACACCTTACTCGGGCTATCGGCTCTAAATTTTTGGAAAGACAAAATTCTTGCGATTTCATTTTTTTGATTTTTTGTTACTACCCAAGGCTACAAAAAATTATTACTCGAATCATGCCTCTAAAACTCATTTTTCCCGATATTAGGTGCACTACAAATAGCTTCTGAAATTTAAGCTAATAAATGCCTAATCTGGTTAAAACGTACTTCAATTTTAACTAAGGTTTACGCTTTACGGTTTTTTTTTTCTGTAAAACGTATTAAAAATTGTTAACAAAGACCCAAGTTGTCCACTTTGTACCAGAGTTGTACACAATTCATTTGACTTAAATTGTACTAAATGTAATAAACTTGTCGAATACTATGCAACATTTTTAAGAATAATAGTAAGACATTTCTCAACAGCATTGTGACGAGTCACTGTGATATTGAATTTTGAAAATTAAAAAAATCATAAATATTAATCCTCAAAATTTCCTTAATAATTACATTGCTTTTTTTCGTCATTTTAATGTCATAAGTTGATTATACTGATCCAGAATGTTTGTGACGATAAAAACTTACGTAAAAATCTGAAAAATCCTGGCATTGCTGTCAACACCCATTCAAACCAAATAGTTTTAATTATTAATTTGCGTTACCTCAAGGTGGCACCTAATGTCAGACCAGAATGTACAACAAAGCAAAATATACTTTTAATAATTCTGCTCGGCAAAACGATCCACAAGAAAGGGCCATCGTACAAATGTGCTAATAAAAATGAATATAATAAACTTTGCTAAATTAAAATTTATCTTTTAAACCTAACCATACTGATAAATTTAACCTATTAAATGTATTTAGGTGCACCACAAGCGACAATTAAACTAACCATGCTAGCATAATTTGTTAATTTTTTTTTGTAAAGCTCGCAATTGAGTTTTAAGAATTATCCTTGACAAGTCAACATTGGTTGGCTGTAAATAAATTAAATAAATAAATAAAATTTACTAATTTTAAAACAATCAAACAGCTTTTAGTTTAATTAATGTTAGCCATTTTTAATTATTTAAATTTTTACTCTGTCGCAAAACAAATTAGTAAAATATTTAGATGTCTGGACGGACTTCGAGTGAAGCAACTATTACCCACCCTGGCGAAGTAACTAAATTGAACAAAAAATAGTACGGCCAAAAAATTTGCAATGGTAAATATAGGATTTGCTTATTTTTTCTCACAAACATCTTTAACTAGTTTTTTTTTTCGATGTGCTAAAACACAAAGTAAAAAAAATTTGTTCTGTTCTTACTCACTCCTAAGTACGCACTTCCGGTGAACTCACTAAAATCTACAGTTTTAGTTCAGAAATTCGAGAAATTGATAAACATAAAATTGCGCATTTGTTTTCACAATGTGCTTTAAGATTACTGTTTTTCTAGCTGAAAGTGTGAAACGCTGTCATCGTTTCCAACATAAATAGTTAAGAGCACTAAGAACATAAATTAAAATTATGGTCTTGTTTAGAACAAAATTTTGATTTTGAGTGCAAAAATATTTTGTCTAGTTGTTGCCATTGCCAATACAAAATTGTTTTTTATGAATTTTTAAGCTGAATTGATTGCTTGTTGCTTAACGGCAAATCACTTTCTCACTTTCTTAAACAACGGACAATTTTTTTTGGCTTCGAGACAAAAAAAATTACCAAATCATTAAGGGCGAATCTTATCGTCATTGTTAAGATAAGAAACAATAGAAATTTAAACTATACTTTTTAGCAACAAATTGATTTATTAACAAAAAATTTGTAATGTTTAATAAAATTTCCGTTTTCACGCTTCAACCCACTAAATAGTCAATATCTCCAGAGCCCAGAAACAACTTTTCTTTTTTTGAATTATACTAGGGAACACATAACTTTCTACTTAGCATTACGTTATTAAATAGATATTGTATTTCTTGTAATAGTTGCACAAGAAAATATCTACGGGCTTCAACTTGAATGTCGCATAATGTAAAATGCGAAACTGTCGTATAGTATATCAGATACTTAACCGAAAACACATTTTTTTAATAGTAAAAATCTTACTGGTTGTAAACTTGGAGATTTCCACTTTTTTCTCGTAATTACCTTTGCGATGTTTCCTTTGCCATATTTCTCCGTACATACCTAGTTAGTTGGGTTTGTCAGAATTATCCATAGGATCGTTTGCGGGAATAGATTCTTTGTAGAAATTATAAATGCTAGTCCTACTGCGACAATAAAAATTCTGAAGCACATCATACCGGCTCAAAATATTGCGGAGTGTGTATTAATTATAATCGTGTAATGTATTCCAATGCAAACAATGGCATGTGGAAAAATTTTGTGTGACATAATTATGGCCATTCAAATGATAGTCCTTGAATCCGTGAATTTTGACGACGAAAGATAGGATTGTGACGCCGTTTTTTTCTATAAAATGAAAAACGAAAGTCGTAAAAAATCAGCCAAATTTTCCACAATCCATTTTACTAAAAGAACATACTTTCAAAACCAAAACCCAAACCTTTCCGAAATGGCCGCAACCTTCTACGTCCTTCTCCTTGCGGTGGGTCTCTCATCGGCGTTTAATGAGCAGAGCTCCAACCCTAACTTAGTTGCTGATTTGACGCAATATTTAGTCAACGTCGGTACCAGCGTCGAGGCTACTGCGTCAGCATTACTTACTAATGTAGTCAGCACACTAGGCGCGCTAATCCAAGTAAGACATATTAGCCCTCGTAAAGCATATTAATGCAAAATCACGCAAATAATTTTCAACTATTAATTATACTATAAACGGCAGTAAAATAAGACCACTGTGCTGAAGGATTTTCTCTTTCAAAATAAAAACAATGAAAATAAGAAATTATGATTAGGTACTCCCTTTCCTACCGTAATATTTCAGGGTTAATCTCATTAGAAGCTTTCAAATTTAAGCATGATTTATAGTTCTAATAGAATAAAAAAAATTATCTGATATAGGAATTTAAAACAAAACCTAAAATCAAATGCACGGTGAAGCACATTTCGCACTGGCGATTCTTCTTCCCACGTCAATCATTTACCTAGTCACAAAATATTTTATTATTATGCAATTTAAAAAATTAAGGTTATAATTACTCAATCATGAAATAATTATTTAAAATTATTAAATCTGGGGTTCGACTGATTTATTATGTGATTTGATTACTGTGTTTAGACGGCCTCAGTTCAAAATGATAATTCCGATTCTGGCACAGTCTGCAATCAGGCGAAACTCTACGATTACAATGGGTACAACGCGAATTAGTTCCAGTAGATTTGTCTTTTATATTACACTTTTCAAGATCAAAGATTAATTGACGTTTTCTGTATCTTCGGAATCAGAATGAAAGTGATCCAAGTGAAGTCAAGCAATTGCATCAAAGGATTATTCAAGAACGCTGCTCCAACCAAGTGTTCCGGTGACTGTTCCAACGTTTATAACGCTCTCGGTAATGGTAATACCACTTTCGCCGCTGGGTTTCTATATGTGAACTCTCCATATACGTTCCCTGACACATTTATTGTGTTCTATGTTGAGGGACAATACGTCCTCTACACATTCAATGACCAACCGGCATTGCTCATTATCTTTTTAGAATGACCTATTGCTTTGATAAAAATATGCCTTTGGATGTATTCTTACAATAAAAGCAAAATGCATAAATTGAAGATCAGTTTATGGCGCTGTATTTGATTTCGATTACCGCAAATCTTCTATTAGTATACTTGTACTTCGGAGTAATATTTCTTTGTGACTATCTTTAAACTGCTGAAGGCATAGGGAATTATAATGGGGGAGGGGGCAAATCTTAGTGAAACTATTAATTTGACTTGTGACATTCTGAGTAAGCAAAGTAATGAAATCGCAAGAATTCTGTCCTTCCAAGAATGTAGAGCCGATAGCCCGAGTGAGGTCTTATAGTAGACATTTTATGTTTGAGTGAAATAACAGCAAACATACTTAATTTCTTTTATAAACTAATATGGTTAATTGACTTTATCGGGCAAAAAGGAGGGACTTCGAGGTAGTTGACTTTGGCTGAATATGGTCGAAACCCTTTAGACCTTCTGAAGCTGATAGTAACGGCTATGTGACTTCTTTTTGTTGTGATGCATGTGGGTTGGGTTCATAATCCTGTGGTCATATAGGCGTGCTAATGGTGGCGTAGTGTGGCGATACATGTCACTCGCCCTTGAATTGGCTCTTAATTGACCCTTTAACACACCAACGCGTACCCATTTGTCCCAAAACCTGTCACATCACGCCGCCCTGTGTCCACTCGAGGACCATGACTTCTCCACTTGTCACTATTTTTGCACGCCGAGCAACCAAAACTTTCCATTCCCTACTGCCTGAAACTCCTCAGATCTCGCCCCTTCAACATCTCTCTTTAATTTGTTACCGCCTGGACATCCGTCACTATTGGAAATGACATCGTGACTTCTGATCGCTATGGTCCTTGACAGGCCTGTATATACTCTTAAGTGCCGTTCCTAGCGTATCTGATTCTATCATAACTATTATTTCTCAAAATGTATAATTTATATTATATAATACATAAAATATATAATAGTGATTTGTGCTGCATTGTGCATGAGGATCAAGACCATTGAAATCTAGAATGCAGTGACCAATGGCGCTCATGTTTTTCAAAACACAATTCTAGGTAACTACATGCTAGATTTCAATGGGCTTGCGCCGCCACAAATTTTATTATATTTGGATGGAATTTTTCCATTTTGGTTTTCATCATATGGAATACAAATCACCCTTGTCAACTCGTCTCTTGTTCCACCTTAAATGAGATTTGAGGAGATGTTCAGATTTGACTTTCATAGCAAATATAATTTGAGTACTGTATACTAGCACTTTGCTCAACAACGAGCTTTGGCATCTAATCTATAATAGAAAGGGCACAAGGAGAGACGTGCTCATTTCTTAGGCCAATATTAACCTTAATGCTTTTACTTAACGATTCTTTCAGTAATAACTAGTGAAATTATAATTCCTTGGACTTGAATCTGAAAAAATGTTGTGTTACCTGTGTTGTGTAACTGACAATACAAAATATTCAGAATGCTGAACTCAAATATTTCTAGGAAAGAGATTTCCAATGTGGTGATATCCTGCACTTGAACTCCAAACTAAACTTAATACATCATCAGTCATCACCAATTTGTTGTTTATGAAAGTACAGTTTGAGCGAAATCTCACAAGTTGCCTTTACAGTATTGTGTTTTCTACTTTTTTACTTTTTGATTTTTTCGAGAGTAAAACAAATATTGAACATACACTTTATCGATTAATTATTTCAAAAAAAAAATTTAAGCGCATTTAAGAAGTGACATCCAGAAGGCCACACAGTATAGCGCATTGCATGTGCAACCTGCAAAAGCCTCAAGATTATATTTGACGAAAAGATCTCATAGACAAAATGCGTTATTTATGGTTCAACGAGTCTGGTTATAGCAGTAGCCTCCAAAGCTGGAAATTTCAGTCAATATAAACTATGTTGATCTGTTTTCGAATTAAAGCTCATTTAAGCTTTTTTGACTTATCTAACTTGATACGGTCTTTGGGTGAATTGATGAATCCGTTTCTAAAACGCTTCATTCAAAATTCATTTTTGCAGCTTTTTATTACACGTATCTCACTCATTTTTTTTAGACAAATTGGCCACCGAAACAAGAACCGTTTTTTTTTGTTTCAGACAGGTGTTTTCTGATTAAATTAAATTTCACCAAATGCGCACAATAGTACATTTCTATAGTCCTAAGTGCCCTGAACACTGCATCTTTGGTCTGTTGCTTCGTCCAGCTATTTATGGTTGATCAAATAGGCGACTTTGTATTTCAATTAAATATTGTCTGTCAGTCAATTTGAGCATTTTTTTGTTGATTGTCGATTTTTCTTTTATCAGGAACAACTTGAATGTAGTTTTTCCAAACTAGTGCATTTCTACTCGATGGCAAAACAGGAGTTCAGAAAAGAAATTGAATTGTTGGAACTAGTTCCGGTGTTGGCGATAATTAATCCACTGGCTCTAGTGGCTATAGCATTTATGTTGCAGTCGAAGGCACTGACACATTTGGAAAATCCAAATAAAGCAATGTTCTTGTATTCAGGACTTGCTGAATTGGTAGTAGAAGAGTATGCTACAGGGATAAACTTTTTGATTCTCTATATGCTATAAACATTTCTATTATCCAAGCACTTGCATAACGCCGTCAATTTACTTGTATTCTGGCAGGCGCATGCTGGAGTTCTTGCATTTTTTGCGTTAACCCATTTTCAAATGACAAAAGTTGTTAATTGTTAATTACAATTAACTAAAAAAATTCTTTAAAGCAATTTGGAGTTCATAGTTAGCTTCAGTCAACTTTTGAACACCCGAATGCATATGAAACTCAAAATCAAAAACGTTAATTATTGTTATTTGTTAATGACAAAGAACTAAATTAGATGCTATTTTTTAACCATTTAAAAGCAATGTTATGTGACAAGTCGCAAATAATTAGTTTTTAGCCGAAGTTTTCCTTATTAACCTTTTAAAACTTTTCAAACTTAAAAGTTAAAATTGTAACACTTCCTGTTTTACAAATTGTGAATTTGATGGAGACTAAGATAAGAAAAGAAGCTTAGTTATATTTAGGCTTTGATACACTTTAGACATCAATCACATCTCAAGCACAGGATCCAAATTTCCATGTAGTAAAGCCCCATTCACATAGGACTTCAAACTGCAATTACAGAATGCCGTTTTGCATTCGGTAGTTTTCAGCCCACACTTTACTGTTCAGCTACGAAGTTGTAGCTACGCAATGAGCGGCATTTGCAGTCAGCTACAAGTGAAACATTTTTGCAGTTGTTGCTGTCAAAGTGGCACTGGCATCAGGGATTAGGCAGTTCCTGGTGCTACGGCAAAAAGTAGGTTAAAGTGGCTTGTATTTGGTGACTACCGTTGCAAAACGGTTTTGCAGTCTGTATTTGCAGTTTGCAGTCCAATTTGAATGAGGATTAAACCACTCAATAAGTTTTAAATTACTGCTAATCATACTTTCATTAAACTTCTGGACGTGCATAACTTCTGAAGATCCCAAAGCATCATCTGCGTCAGCGAATTCTGAATCTTTCGGCGGCCAGTCACCATACGGTAATTAAACCCAGAGCAACAATTGCAATTGGAATTTGCAGTGTACTTCGTACTAGTGGGAAAAAATTCAAGATCCAGCGTGTCAACCCCGGGAGGTCGTCGTTAACTAACGTTCTTAAGTACCAGTGAGAAACAAATAGCGAACAGCTGATCACACAAACAACATTTAATTGCCCTCCTGTTTAACTAATTTGTTGAAGTTACTAAGCTTCAGTGCATAAACTACCTGGAAGAAGTACGTCACTTAACTAGACAGGAGACGGCGGCCATACAAAGTCAACTTTTACGTCTTCGCTTACTAAATTGTGATTAAGTTAACTGGGGGTGTTAACAATTTTTATTGTTAATTACCGACCTCTAGCCTCCAGAATTTGTTTGGTCAAACGGTGTTAAGTATACTCAAGAAGCATCGATAGCATTAGCAGCTCTCAGCATAGACAGTATTCAGCATCGACAGTATTCAGCATCGACAGCACTCAGGATCGACAGCATTCAGTATCTCAGAGGAACCATAAATCGTTCAACGTTTCAACGTATCGTAGAGTAAAATTGGATCAGCTGACAACAAAAACAGAGGGTGCTTACTCATCACCGCCTATCATCTCCAAAGAAGGGGCTTACTTATAACCGAACACACATCAAAAGACCTCACAATGTCGCTCCCACAAAAGCCAAAAATGGGTCACTCGCCCAAAGGTAGTCCCGGTATGACTCAGCCCAAAATTGCCTTTCCTCCGGTTGAGAAAGGCAACAAGCATCAACACGAAGACACAAGGGAAGAACAAATGGAACACCCAAATAAGCGCTCTGCAGCTGATCACCAAACCAACGGTCCGGACCTAACAGTAACGCTGTTAGATATCATGAAGGCCATCTCAGGCAACCAACTAATCGCAGATACTCGTCATGAGGAGTCATCCAAGCAACTTGGAACATGGATTCTAAAGTAAGTCTGATTCCTGATATGAGCAATAGGTTAAAAGTGATGGACGAAAAGCTTGAAGCCTACGAGACCAGGATACTCCATTTAGAGACCTCTCAAGCAGAGAAGCAGAAGGAAATCGACTCCCTGAAGTCAATGGTAGCCAAGCTAACTCATAAGTTAAGGAAGCCAAATCTTTTGATCCACGGTCTATCCGAAGGACCTAGCGAGAACACTCACGCAGTGAGGAATGAATTTTTTGCCCATTACAATATTCAATCCAGACCTGATGAAGCTTACCGTATTGGACATTACAACTCAACTATTGGCAAAATTAGACCCATCAAGATTAGGTTCCTATCTATGTCAGCAAGGATCCAAGTTTTAAGCCTCAGAAACGAGTTGAAGAAGAAGGGTGAGCGTATCTCAATCACCGAAGACCTATCTACTGAAACCAGAGGAGAAAGACGAATGAGAATGTAAGCAAGAGCATCTGATGGCCGAGCAATCCAGAGCCTCAACAATGTTCGCATTAGATGAATTACGAACCCTCCTACTTCATCTCATTCTTCATCATTTTCAGGCATTTGACTCCGCGGCAGCCCAGATCAACCACAAAACACACTTGACAACACGAATTGTGTACATAATTTAATTCCCTCTTTTTTATCTTTCTTATTTTACAACGTTACTGGACTAAAGGGTAAAAATCCCTTGTTTTATTCTGATTTGGCATCATTAAAGCCACTCAATCTTCTGCCTGGCAGAAACTATGTGTACCTCAGTAGATTTCACTCATCCGACACTTGCTGCATCGTACGATCTGATCTCCATACCCGCTTTTAAAGGACAAGCTGGAAGGCCCTTTGGTGGTTTCCTAGTAGGCACTCGAAAAGACCTTGCTCAAACTACAGTTTCAATTATTTTTGCAGTCCCAATCTTACGTGTTACTAGACGTTAGCTCAAAGTCTCTGAAAATTTTGCTCTCATATTTCTACCTGTCAGACGACAATCGCTACAACTCAAGGCTGGATGATTACTTCAAGTCTATTGCTGAGCTTACTCCTACCTACCGCTACCACATCTCAATGGGAGATGCAAACGCAAGAACCTCCGACACAAACTCGTTTCACGGAATAGACCGATCAAGCCATGACGTCAAAAAGAACAAAAACGGACAAACGCTAAAACGAGTCCGAAACGAGTTAGGACTAGCTATTCGCAACGGAGGGTTTCCGGGAGATCTTAACGGCGATTTCACTTTCATCAACTCTACAGGTGGATCAAGCGTTATAGATTACCTTCTCTACTCTCCTGCAATTGCCAGCTACATAGAACAGTTCAAGGTACTAAACCTTTCATACAGTTGGCACTTTCCCATTTTGGTAGAACTGTCCAAACCCAGCGCCTCAAAAATGAAAGCGCAGCAGAAGGAAATAATTCTTTTGCCACTGTCACCCGAAAAACGAACAATTGTAGCAAATACTCTGAATGGCGCAGTGCAGTACTTAATTACACCCACAGTCACTCAGTCATGCCACCTTACGAACTCAATCATCGAAAAATGTCATGAACTTGGTATTGTAAAGACAGCTGGGCATCGTGCACATGCTACTCAAAAATGGTTCGACAAAGAGCGCCAAGTATGAAAAGAACAAAGTTTTAAGACACTTCAAACGTATCGAGCAGCGAAAGACTAAGAAGAAGTCCTTAGCACTCCAACCACCTGTCTCTTCTCTCTTACTACAATACCTTGTGTAAATCCAAGATGGAAGAACATTACCTCAGCAGAGTCGAAAACTTCGGAAACACAAGACACCCAACAAAGTTCTGGAAAGAAATAAATTCCCACCGCCCAAGGAAACGCTTGCCAACCTCTGAAGTGACTCCGGAGAAGTGGCATCGACATTTCTCTAAGCTGTACGAAAATCGATCCAATAGACTTGGCTTTTCAACTACGGACAAAGCCACTGGCCATGATCCAATACTTAATGCTGTTTTCAACCCATTGGAACTTTGACTAACTATCAAGTCGCTGAAAAAAGGGAAAGCACCAGGACCTGACAAAATCACAAATGACATCTGGAAGCTCATAGAAGGCCAGTCAACTTGGAAAATGTGTGAAATCTTCCAAAGCACTTACGATAGTGGAACCACACCGCTCTCATGGTCTGAAGCCATCATAGTACCTATCTACAAAAAAGGAGTTTGAGCGATCCGGCTAATTATCTCTCTCCTAAACGCGGTCACAAAAATATTTACCTCCATACTGACGAACCGACTCTACCACTGGATACGCAAGCACAACAAGATCTCAAAATTCCAGGCTGGTTTTCAAGCAGGCAAATCCACAACGTATCAAATATTCACCCTTAACGCCTTGATCCAAAAACAACTAAGGCAAGGACAAAAACTGTATGCTTGTTTTGTTGACCTATACAAGCGTTCGACTCACCGGATCACTATTTGCTTTGGAACACCCTAATTACAAAGATCTTAGTAATTGTGTTCAGTAGTAAAATTGGGCGATAGTTTCTGGATTCGTTTTGGCTGCCCTTTTTGTGGACTGGAACAATGATTGCTTCAGGCCAAGATGCCGGTGTCATGCCTTCATCAAAAATGCTTTGGAACACAGCAATCATTTTCCAGATGGACTGTCCTTTTATAATTTTCCAGAGGTCGTTTGGAATTTTGTCGGGATCAGGGCATTTCCCACTTTTAAGTGCTTTGATGACTATCCGAATTTCCAATGGGTTAAATGGTGCATCTAGCAGCGGGTCCGTGATCGTATTATCCATGTTTTGAATATGCTTATTTATTGGTTGCTGCTCGTACAAGCTACAGAAATGATGATACCAGATTTTGGGGGTTACCCTTTCGTTGACTTGCGCGCGTCGCGGTCGATGGGAGTTGATTTCGTCCCAGAATTTTTTTGGGTGGTTTATCCTCTGGTAGTCTTCGACTCTGTTGTTGAAATGCTCCTCTTCCTTTGTTGCACAGAGGCTCCGGTATTGTTCTAAGTTCATTAGATAGGAATTAAGTGCTGCCTTCTTTTTATCAGTTTTCCATGTTTCTACTCGTCTATAATACCTAAGGGCCTTGTTTTTCTCATATTTTGCAGAACGAAATTCCCATTCCGAGAACCATTTAGGTGTGTTGTTGGAAGTATATCGGATGGGCTTGACTAGGTTCATTTCATAACAATTGTCAGATATAGCATTTGTAATGTGGC
>VYYI01003733.1:0-11586 GCA_021029175.1 Bilobella aurantiaca
GAAGCAATTTGAAAAAAAGTTGCTTTCACCCTTGATTTCAACCAGCACTACCATTTCGAGGCGTTCTTTAAGTTCCGGCATATTCGATTTTGGGAATTACAATGGGCACGTTTTTTTTTTTCAGAAAAGTAGGACAAGTCTGAGCGACGTTTTAGGTTGACAGATTTGGAATTTTCGCATTTTTTGGTAACATTCATCACGATTTTGAGGTAATCATAAATTCGGAATCGATTTTTGATCATTCGATTTCTCGAGGTGTTTGTCTAATGTCTTACTTTGTGCAAAGGCGTTAACCCGTGTAGGTCCTTTGCTTTGAAAATTTCCTTCAGCTCTGTTTTAGTTCTCGTGTCCTATTAAAAGTAAAACAAACGGAAAATAAAATAATGGCTATTGATTTCTCTACTTTCTCGATCCGTCCAGTGGTCGATGCTCCAGAAAAGTGGCAATGAATTAATGAGTAGGTGGACAAAAATTAAGGACGCTTCCAGGCCCCATTCTCCAGCCACAGTCGCATGCCATGGACGAAGCTCCAAAGGGGGATGGACAGATAGAATTGTATACAGAAAATGTACTGACTCACCTTCAGCCCCTCCAAGTCATTATTGATTGCAGCTCCATGAATCGATTTAATACGAGAGAGTAAGTGGGGAACGTTTTCCAGGAATCTCCGCACTTTCCCATTATTTGTTGTTTCCAGTAGCAATTTGTCACCGTGCCCTGACCACACGATTTTCTCCAGCTTCGGAATGTCCTTTTCATGTATCCAAATTCGAATTTGAGCGCGCGTAATCGAGGGCGGGGAAACTGGAAAGAGTAAAAAAATACAAAAAAAAATTGCTTAAGTATCACTTCCAGTTCCTATACATCCCTGAAGAGCACATTTTAGAACTAGATTTTTTTCAATTTTTTTTAAAAAGATTTTAAAAGATTTTTAGTTTCCTTCGTTACGTTTTGATTTTGACTTAAGCTGTTCATTTTAAAGTTTTAATTACTGATCATCTTTCGTTTCGGTGGGGAAATGGGCGAAATCCGGCGTCGCTTTCCCCTGGACAATGACCTCGTAGTTGGCCCCTCAATGTCCAGCTCTTCTGGATGTGACACATAGTAGTTGGGCTTTCGACCGTGCATGTCAATGATTTCTGGATTTGACCCGAGGTTGACCAGGAGGTCATACATTTCGTCGGGATCCCTACTGGCAGCAGCATAGTGCAGACATGTTCTGCCCTCCTATAAAATTGATCGAATTCAACATGGCTTCCGAAAAAAAAATCAGCAAATTAGAGCCGGACGATTTGGTTTATTCAAGTTTCTGCTTCATTAGGAACGTTTTCCAATAACTCAATGGCATAAAAATGTCGTTGTCTGATAGCCTTCTAAGAAAACTCATTAACAAAAAATCGATGATTGGATTTATCGAGTATTCCCGCAACACTACTTACTTTTCATTTATTAATTGAAACTTGAATAATGAGCTCTTTTTTCATACATATTGTGAATATTTTTGCTCAGGCTCGCTCGCAAAGCGTGATAGCCTTTAACTGTTGATTTGCAAAGTATCGTTTTCGCTCGATATTTGAGCAATAAAATGGTAGCAAAATTTTGAAAGGCACTTACATTGTCCTTGAGATTAAAGATTTCCGGATGCTTTTTGGCCAACCATTCGAGTATGCTCTTATTGTTGTAAATTACGGCTTTGTGCCCAACGCCACGGCCCACGGCGTCCCGAGCCGCTGCGAACTTCTTTTTGTCAATGAGCGTTTGCGTCTCTCGTAGTGAGCCGCGGATTACTGCAAATTGAATATTGGAATATAGTAGACCAGCAGATCCGGCGCAGTGTCGGATACTTTTTACCTGCGTCATGAATTAAGTCCACTTTTGCCATGTAGCCGGGGATTGACCTCAAGAATCCCTTGACCTTGGCATCTTGTGAAAATTCAACGAGGCCAAGCAGCCGTGCCCCTTGACCCTCAAGGACCAACTTTTCCAGCTTTTCAAGATCTCCAGTCCTTACCCATTGTCTTATTGCTGCTCCAGAACCGGATATTGCTGGGCAAAAAATAATTATGTTGAACGCTAGTTAGCTTAAAGTTCAAGAAAAACAACGTCGAAGCAGATTACCTTTTGGTGGATTTGAATGTACGTAGACATTGTTTTGGGACATTGACATCTTCATAGCACTGCAGCGATGTCTAAAACCTACGTCTTCTACCACCAACTGGATTTCTAGGAATGAGTATAAAGTGCGAAAGAAGCGCTACGCTACGGCCTTCCTAGCGCTGGAGTGGACTGGAGGACTGGGCTCCGCGAAGCAAATTGCATACCCTGAGCGCTGCACATAACAGCGCAAGCCCGACCCTTTTAACGTAAGAATTGTTTATTTATTAAAGTCGGGACTACTGGGCCTGGGAGTTTACACCACCATTTTCGATACACATTAATTACATGGTCAGTCTATGCATTCATTCATTTGTAAATATTTGGCAATTTTTGCTACTCCATAGGTATCCATTGAGATCCAAGCGTCCTACAGCGCTAATGTGAAAAATCAGCGTAAGAGTTAGGTAATCATACAGCAATATGAAGAAAAGGCAAACAAGCGCGTCTTGAGACATCATGATTTTGTCTTTCGTGTAATATTTGGAATCTCCTCTTTTAGGACGGGATTATTTGGTCAGTCTTAAACTTATATTAACTTGTTTATTGCAATATTTGCAACGAAGCGCTACTGCGCAGCACTTATGCGCGTGAACACTGGTAAAACATCTTTTTCTTTAATTGAACTTGCAACTACTCGTAAATAGGACCATTCTTTTCCTGCTCATTTCATAAAAAGCTTTTACATCAATTCTGCTTATAAATATCTAAAGAAAATGTTTGGGAAATTCTGACACGGTGCATGATTTGTGAAGGTTTGATAAAATTGAGCAAACAAATGTCTCTTGTATTACCATCTTAATTTAAGGTAAGTTTTTTGAATTATCACTTTGATTATAGGTGAGAATTTTTCTTGTAATACCTGAAACCTAACACTGACTTTTAATCCATTAGTGGGCATTGTTCTGCTGCTGATGGGATGGAACGGAAGTAGTGATTTAGTGACATTGACATTAAATAAGTCAACGATCAAACATTTCAAAGATGACTTCATACGTCCTTGAAGCCACCGTTGTAGTAACACCTTGTCAGAGAATATTAATTTACTTCAACTAGTGTAATTAGCGTAATAGAGCTTATACACAAGATAATAGATTAGAATTTGTGATTGTCATTTTAACTTATTTTCAAAATACGAAAAATATTTTTGAAAATTTATTAAATTAATTATTAAATGGCATTTTTAAAAAAGGTCCGAAAGAATTGATCACGTAAGAGCATAAATGAGGGCCATAATTTTGAAGATCCAAAACATAACTTGCATTACTTTTAATTTTTATGAAAATGTATTGTAAATGAACAAAATTAAATGTATTTTGAATAAGAGATATGTAATAGGCAAAATCAAGTAGAACTGTTACATGTAACCACGTAAAGTAACATGTTTTGAATATTATATTTGGCTTCAAACAAAAATACTGCTCAAGAAACTAAATGATAACAAAAAGACAAATACTTGATTTAAAAAAATTATGATGCTCTACGAAATTAATTAATTTTTTCATTGCAAGTTGCTGCAACTTAACGTTAGGTTTTAAATTATTAAATTGTGGTTTTGAGTAAAGCAAAAAGAAGCTTATCGAAAAGCTCCTTTCGGGGATACAATACATCTAATTATTATTTTGGGGAAAGAGGCGAGGCGATGCTAATTTACCATTAAAAAGAGGCGACAACTTGACACGACTTTTTAAATAAAAAAGTGAGACGACAGACAACTGTTTGTTTATCCCGTTCGTTTTGGGCTTTTGAAAATAATTTATTTCGAATATTATTATGAAGTTTCTATTTGTGGTCCTCCCCTCAAATATTTTACTAATTTTTAATTTTTAATTTTTACTAATTTTAATTATTTCGAAATATTAATTATTATAATTATGTCTAGTATTTCGAAATTAATTTTATTTAAAACAATGCGAGGTTGACTTAAGGGGCAATGCGTCAATACGAGTGAACTTAAGTACGGATATGGAATTGGATAAAAGATTTAAATTGCTTCTCTGAAAAGTTACCGCTTTGAGGTAGGAATGCATGTTTCAGTGTTCTTAGGATTTATGGCTGCTAGAACCCAACTAATTATGGTCTCCAATTTGAGCTGAACGTCGTTTCCAGTTCCATCGTTAACAATGACTAGATCCCAGGACTTGAGTCCATCCAGTTCGCATTCTGTAGCTCCAGTATCAATTTCCTGGACAAACGTGAATCCTCGGCCCTTTCTCACTTCTTCACTAGCGTCAACCCGAATTTTCTTGACAACGCCCGGGTAATACTTGTAAAACCAATCAATGTCTTGAGTGTGCCTCATATCCGGACAGATCCAAATCCATTTTCCAAGCACTAAAAGTCAAAGAATGTTCAATGCTTGTGCGTCATTTGAATAGTACATACTCTGAAAAGTTTTAGTTTGTAAATTACCCTTATCCATAATAATTGAATGATACGGAAAGTATCCGATACTTTTGGTACGCGTTTGGATACTCAATTGTGCCATGCCAGGACGGTGAACCTCTTTGTAGCTGCCAGAATCCAGCATCTTTTCGAAGTCCGCTCCATGCAAGTTGGCCCATTCCAGTTTTACTGGATTTGCCATTCGGAGCATGCCAACGTCAAGGCCCATTTGCCGAAGCCTAAATATTAACGAAAATGTAACTAAAACCTAATTTATGTCTAATTAAGCTACTACAATTTACAATCACCGATCCTCGATGAGCCCTGCAATATAGTCTTTTCCGGATTTTCGTTTTCCACTAATGAGAAGAATGAAGCTTGGAATGAATTCATCCGGTGCTTGGTACTCTGGCAATGTTGACGACTTAGAGGCTTGGAATCGCTGCGAACTAGCTGACATATCTTTATTGTGCTGCTGAAGTGCAGAGTAATTAATTACATCCAACTAATCAAGAAGGGTAAATGCTCCTAAACTAACAATTTAGTAAATTACGGTATTCACAGCTGTCAATGTTATTGTTGACATGAGTTGTGATTGGCTATTGAAATTAGCGGTTAGATAGAGGATCGATGTCTCGCCGTCGTCGGCCGTGGTTTTGTTATTTGTGTTAAATAATTTAACTGTTTAAAAGCAACCTCATAATTATGGTTTTAAGTTTAATTCCACAATTAAACAACACTATAATTAAAAAAATGTGCCTTTGAAACAAAAATAATCATTGCCTTTAATTCACTTTAACATAATCTAAACCAGTTTTCTCAAATAATCATTAGGTTCACAGATTATTAAGGCTGAAGAAAAACATTGATTGATTAAGTTAAAAACACTACACTCACACTTCAAAGCCTGCATTTAGAAGCTACATACTTGAGCTCTACGCTAATTTCTATATAGTTTAATTAAACTAATTACAGTAACTAGAAGCATTAAATGCATTAAAATGACGAGTAGATACTGATGAGTACGAACAGGCAGATGCATTGATTTTCTAAATTTGATGAGGTGTAGTTTGTATGTTTGATGTTACTGCTACATTTGCTTAAGCTGCATCCATATCGAAGTTTTCTATTGAAAAAAGGTTTTGGAATCAGTTTTCAGGCCAAGAAAGATTCAATGAAGAAATTGGCAATTAATATTTTTACCAATTAATTTAGCGTGCACTTCACTGTTCTTGAGTGACAGAAAAGTATCGTTGTTTAGGTGCTGAAGCAGTAGCTTACAAGATCCAGAAAGTGAAGTTGACGGTTATAAAAGCGTCACTCAAACCTTAAATGCAAACCCCAATTTCAGTTGAAAACATTACATACCGTGAAATTAACTGCAATTATTTTAAATTAACTTTAACTGACCCCTCGTCAAGTCATCTTCTTGAGTGTCCAGACGACATCCGGTATGGGTCCAGAACCATTGCTGTGACAAGAGACGACATGAAAGCCATAAGTGGCGAGTAAATCCAGCACTTCCAGTGCTGACAGGCTGATTTTGTACTGCTTGTACTTCCCTCGAACTGCTCCAATTTCTTCAAATAACTGAACATGCTTGTCACCTACCAAGTGGACCTTCTCCTTCTCCAGTCCCTCCGAAATCAAGAACATGTGCGTATTCATCCTTAATTAACTTCAATTAAGGTTAAAGTTTAGTCAATTATTTGACTTCATGTATTGATTATTGATGAATCACTCTATATCCTATATATTGGAATAAATTTAGGCCAAAACTTAGGATCGAAACAATATATATAACTTGTCGATTAATTAATTGGACAAATTAATTAGATTCTACATTAAATGCTTCATTGTGCTATTGTGCATGAACTAGTTGTTAAGTCTGGGTTTAATTTGTTGAAATAGGGCAATGTCTTATGTCTTCACACTTTTACGTTGGCGGGATTTCAAGAAACGGGATTTATCATTTGCCAGCTGTTTAGTTGACACGGAAGGTTTAATAAGCAGTTAATCAATTAAAAATTGAGGGTTATCAGCAATCAGCGTTTCAGCGTAAAGTAAAGCAATGGACAGTGGCACGAAGAAACTGAGGATTCATATTGTCTACTGGTAAGCACATTGTTTCTTAATTACTTAAAGTAACTTAAATTAGTGGACCTTGGGGAACTGTAAAATGTTAGTGAACTTAACTTTGCAGGATGCAGGGGTGACAAATTTTAATTGAAAATTCGAAACTAATGTCATAATTTCCATTAATGTTTACAGTGGTGCCTGAGGGTACGACTCAAAGTTTAAGGCCCTGTCCAAGGACCTTAATCTAGCGTTTCCAAATATGTTGGACATTGTAAGTAAAGCAGTATGTGTAAAGTAGTAGAAGTAGTACGGCTTTAAGAAACAATTACTGATCCTGTTCTTTAAATCAGGTGGGACAGCCAACTGCTGAGGTTACTGGATGGTTTGAGGTGTACATCGTGGAAGAGGGAGACAACGATGGGGAGCGGAAGAAGCTCATTCACTACCAAGAAGGTAACGAGTACCTATAACGAGTGCCACAGTCCAATAGACTTTGGCTTGATTCTGATTCTTGCTTGTTAGTCTTTGAATACGAATTTTAATTGTTGAAAGGATGGCGGTGGTCACGTTGACAGTGCTGGGAAGAGAGCATCGATAAATCAGCACATTAAGGAAGCCCTGGCTGCCTTACAAAGAAATTGAATCTAGCTTAAAGACAAGAGGTGCCGAAGAGTTCAAATACTTATTTCTATTTGTGACTTCGAGGAAGTGTAATCATTATTTTTCCATGACGTGAGGATACTGAACCCCTTTGGGAAGTTACCTTACCGATACAATGAAAATAGTTTTTACGACTTTTCGAAGTCTACAACAATCATGAAGTGATAAACCTGAACAAACGCTCTCTTCTCTTCAAACGTAATAGATAATAAAAAATACTTCTAACTTCCCAGTTCTCACGTTATTATTTTACAAGGTAGAATACAAGGCCCAAGAATTAAACCTAACCGCTTCCTGTGTTGAATCTTGTTTGGATGTTTGTAAATTCGTTCAAGGTTAGGCCACATGATTTGGAATGCTTAAACTAAATTGACATAAATTATAAATTAGCAAATTCTAGTCAGTCGCTCTGGGATGACTATAATCTCAACGTATTAACTACCAAAAACTAGAATCAATAGGTTGAACTTCGTCTAGCATGATGTAAAAACAGGAATTACAAAAACATTATGCTTTAGAATCGTTTATTTGGCATTTGTAAATAATTCGATTTCTGAAAAACTATTCCTCGTAATTTCAATAATAAGTTTGCTAAGTAATTTCATGAAAGGGATTCCGCACTTGAGATGACCCATAAAAAGGGCAAGTAGAGATTCGTTGTTCACTGGTAAAGGTTGTTAGGTTGAGCAACCGTAGGAGTTTAAGCTGCCGGTTCTGGAGCTCGCTTGTAAACTCGCTTGCATTCAACCTCTCCAGCAAGTAGAGTGAGGACCATGCCTTCGTCGTTAAACTCTCGATACATTACTAGATCTTGTCCTTTGCAGAGCTGGTTGTGCTTCATTTTATTCTCATTCTCCATCACGACCAATGAACTAAAAGTGCATGAATTATTTTAAAATTTAATATAATGGGCTCGTAAATTCAGTTTAAGCTGATGTTCCTCGAAAGTAGATAGTAGAAACTAAAATTATCTAACATACAAATGATGAATAAGACAAATCTCATTTCAAATATCAAACGGGTTGAAGGATGAAGAACTGCTGAGGTCGCTCAGATGTTGAATACAGAATACCTTTAAAATTGATGGAAAGCTTGGTAGCCTGTTTGAACATTTTAGATATTGAAAATAACCAACCGGCATAAAGAAGAAAGACCTGTCACCGCTACCTAATTGAGCTAAAACATATCAATTGAACTTTCAAGCGGAAACTTACTTCACATTTACGTCCATCAGCCGTCTCCTCGTTGAACTTCTCTCCCAATTTAAACTTGATCTCAGTGGTTTTGAAAGTACTAACTGTCTTGATATTGAACGTATCCCCATCCTTAGAGATGATAGTAGAACGGCTTCAAAGCTCCAGCCATCTTTCGAGTAAAGAAGTCTACACCTATAAACAGCAATAAATCCTCTTGTACACATAAAATGATTTGTAATAAGTTCACCATCCCTAATTTATTAATCAAATGATGCGTAAAACATAACAGTCAGATCGTAAGTTCAAACATTTGACCTTCGCCTATCCTTTAGTCGAGTCACTTCATCCATTAACTTAAACTCATTCACGCAAAAGACAATTTTAATATCAATCAGCATGAGCGATAAAAAAAACTCGTACTCTTGACACATGAGATTGAGATACTTCTGCTTGAATTGGGTCTTTTTATTTGTAGCTGTCATTGTCAATTGTCTGTCATTGACAAGAAAACGAGTTCGTCTCCGAATTCTGCTGTCAATCTTCACCAACAAGACCCACCACCCCGCCCTAACCTTTTTGTTTTCTTGCTGTGCAATTATATCCAATCCAACTTAATTAACTTCTACTTACTAATGAATGAAACAAAAAGTTGGGCATTTTAAAATACTATACCATTAACTTGACTTCAAATTCTAAGATCTTTCGATAAAATAAATTGGTTCAGAGGACGGCAATGTCGAATTTAGACAAGTTCTACTTAAGAAACAAAAATTAACTCACCCACTTCGGCCATGTATTCTTCAAACTTCTCGCTCTTGATGAGGTCATACTTTCCAACAATCTTGACCATTTTNTCAAACTTCTCGCTCTTGATGAGGTCATACTTTCCAACAATCTTGACCATTTTGATTAGTTCTCAGAACACGAACTAGAATTAAAAAGAGAATTCATCATCAATTCAACAATGATAAAGTGACAAACAAAAACTGTTCAGCTCCTAAACTTTAGGGAAAAAACAAACCAACACAACGGGATCAGTGACCCCGCCAAATCCACGAAGTAAAACTTCAGTACTGAACTGACTACTGACAACAATAGAATACATATCCCCCAGATCCTCCTTTAATTGCAAATTGTAATTTGCAATTAGTCAACAATTAATTAACTTACCTACCGTGTACCTAGTGTCCAGGAAGCTGAAGTGGCGACGTGGAGAGCTGTCAAGCAGAAAATGTGAATAACACGAACGAAGAGAGCGATGGACGCAAAGTGAATGTAAAAAAAAATCAGGGAAGCGACCGGCGGCTTCACTTCTTTTAATTTGAGACGCTTCCCTCTCATTGGCTCTTTCTGTAGTCTGATCAAATCCACTTACTAAGGACAGCCCCCTTGAATCATTAACATCATTTAACTTACAAATTAGTGGTACAAAGTACCAAATAACTAATTTTCAAACCATTTTATGCTTAATTAATTCATCATTACAGGGAGTGATGTTGTTGGATAAGTAATTGTCAAGTATATCATCAGCTTACCCCGCCCCACACAGATGCGCTCTGCTACAGCATTCTGACAAACAAAACTTTCGTCCTGCTAAAATTGTCATACAATGTCAAAAAAATAAGCATAAAAAGCATGCGAGTTAAGTTAGCATGCCTAATTCTTATGGTGCGCGAAGGCATATCGGAAAAAAGTACCGAGCAATTTGTAGAAAATTGTAAGACCTGAAACGCTATTTCATATTATTTCGATCGAAAAAAACACATTATGCAACGGTTATTTAAATGAATAAAATTACGTATTGATTCTTATTAGTGCTCTTTCGAAATGGCTTCTGAGGAAACTATGCTTGAGACTGTGAGAGCCCTTGCTATCTTGGAAATAAATTATTCAGAAAAGTGAGATTTGCTTTGTACAGAAATAGACAATTTAATTTTGCTGTACATGAGAAGGTAATCTAGTCATTACAAAACACAGGAACCACTTTTAGAATTAGGTAACAAAAACAAACAAATGCACTTTAAAAAATTTGTCCCTACAGTTAAAACAATCGGTTAAAAAAAAGGCAAGTCCAGCTTGCCCAACTTCTTGGAATTCAATTCAATTACTTCGAGACAGTAAGTCATTCGGCTCCTTTCCACCCATTTTCGAGAGTTTTCGTAATCCGAGAATGTACTTCGGCTAACGGCACACGCAATTTTAAGCTTTGGATGACTCCGTGAATGAGCTCCGTGGAAATTGCTGAACGCGGAGGTACGTCATTTGTCAATTCAAGAAGCCACTTCAAGTCCGGTTCCATCAAAAATAAATCAGCTAAGAATCCAGCAAGATCTCCCGTACCCTGTTTGCAGTGATATCAAGTCAGAAAAATTGTACTTCAATTAATACAATTGATTTTTAACTTCTGCTTGAGACTTGTACCTGTGGCAGCACTAGCAGGTTTCCAAGGTCTTTGATAACCCCATTGGAGATAATGCGCATCACCTAAAAACCAACTTAGATTGAGCATTGTCGTATTATAATTCTGATTTCATGTGTGTTTTCTTACTGCGGCCTCAGGAATAGAACCTCGAACGATTAGAGAACGGATTATCATGGCCGCCACTCTCCGTCCAGCTTGAAAGAATGGATCACAAAGGACTTGACGGGTCAAAGTGTCCAAAAACACTTGAAGTTTCTGACCTGAAAAAAAAAAACAATAAAGTAAAAAAAAAAATGGTCAAATGCAAAAATCACTGGCAAGCGTCAATCTTAAAGTATTCTAATATGGAGCATCACCTGGAAATGTGGCTTCAATCAAAGCTAAAATGGTCAATTCCAGCATCTTAGCGTTGCTGTAACCTTCCATTAGAGCATGGATTCGTCTACGTAATACCTTGAAATGGTATTCTACATTAGCTGGACTCTGAGGCAAAGATTCAGAATCAGGAGTCGTAGTACAAGATCCATAAGACACGGGCGAAGGTGAAGGTGGGGTAACTCTTATAGCTGGAATGGCTCCGAATCCAGGTGGTGGGCCTCTCGGAACGAATATTCTAGGCGAATGTGATTTAAGATCGAACTCTGACGGCGACCTCCGAGGACTTCTTGATGACGTCCTTTTAGATGGACT
>VYYI01003734.1:0-11585 GCA_021029175.1 Bilobella aurantiaca
ATGAGAAAACGTTACGAGTTTTGAAAGTACGAAATTTTCAATTTCCAAATTATGTAACTTTTGCATGAGAACGACCAAGAACATGCGCTAGCATTGAAAATTTTCATTCCTGAAAGTACAATTTGCAAAGTAATGAAAACTGAATATTTCGTGAAAACGAAATCTGGAAAATTTAACATGGAATTCCTCAAGGATTTTGATGCTCCCAAGGTGGATCCTTGGGCATTTTGAAAGAATTTCACTTTTTACGAAACTGAGGAAAAACTATGAAATAGTTTTTTAAGCTGCATTCTGGCATTATAAGATGAATGCAAACATCCTTTAAAGCTTTTTAAACTTGGCACTCGAAATTATGGAAGTATTTCACCACTGAAAATAATTTTCGTTTTCAGATTACGCCTAGACTGCTTAACCGATTTTCACAAGCTTGGTTTCAAATTGAAGGTAATTGAGCTTTCTTGTAACAGAATCAATATTGTTGCAAAATTCAAAAAAATGTGTGAGATATGACGATTTCAAAATATTAAATAAATATTTTGACCATAAATTCAAAATTCAAACATCTAAAAAAATTTTTAGAAAATTTAATGTTTTTATGATCTTTAATTAATGAGTTTCACCGCTGTTAATACAATTACTAAGTAGAGAGGTCGTCGCATTCTATTTTTGGAATTAAAATTTAATTATTTAATCAGATACGTGATACGATGCGATACGAATACTCGTATCTGGGGCCAGATGCGATACGATGCCAATGTATCGCATCATGAGGATGATGCGAATACGATACGTTCATAGAATCTCGCATCCGTATCATCGTACCGTATTTGATGATGCGATACGTAGCTCCGTATCAGTATTGCCCAGCCCTATTGTGCAGGGCGTATGGAAAAAGCTATGTATTGGTTACAAATGCACAGAGAAGATTGAATGCCATTGTTTATATGCAATACATAGAATTTTGCATGAAATTATTGTTACACCTCAGCCGTGAGCATATGTCATGATTTTCCTGAAAAAGTACCAAGGGGGAATTGGAAGATTAAATACTCCCATGTTAATTCCCATAAGAAAATCTCCGTTTTGGGTTTCACGAAAATCAGTTTTTAATAATTTTTTGAGAGACTAAACCGCGCCATGCGCAACCAACTTTGGTGCTTTCCTAGGTTTTAGACAGCGCTGCGTGCGATGATACTAGTCCTGTTCAAATACCCCGATTACAGACCGTGCACATTCCTAGTGAGAATTTGGGTAGGTAAATTGAATGTTGTGAATTCATTAGAAGCACGCCCACTGTACAATTGCAACACGAGCAGCAATAAAAAACTACAACATATACCATATTAATTCATCACGAAATACACCCCTCACCTCCTGAGGAACACAAACAACATCTCAGTATCTGAACAAACTATTAAATATGACCACAATTCACGTGAAAATCCACAAAACCACTCGGAAAGTTCACAGAACGAAAAAAAATATCACTCCACTAGTACGTCCACACTAATAACGAACAGCAGACGCTAACTCTCCCTCACCGTGTTTCCAACGTTTGAACACCTCAAATGACGGATGCTTCATTAACTACGCAACTATGCCGTACAAACCCATGCAACTATATACTATCACCATTCCACCACATGTGAAACAACGCTGACGAACGATACACTAACGCTAGTGAATGAATTGTGCAGTCGTTCCCCACTGTTCTACCAACTTCCTCCACGGACATAAGTACATATTGCAAGCCTATATAGTGCAACAACCACACTGTATAAGTATAGCGAACTTGCAGAAACCGGTTAACATGACATTTGGTCCACTTCCGGACCACTGGCAGTGCCCATCCTCGAACTGCAGAAAGCTGTTCATGTGTTCAGCACGGTTGTGAATAAAAATTTTGAAACTCACTGACCATTTACTCCGAAATGAAAACCAGCACATTCGTGCATGTATATATCTATTTCGTATGTATCTAAATGCATTTAAATGCAGCCAAAATTTCTCAAAACCAGTACGTCTAGTCACTATAAACAGTTGCGAAATACGGCTGCTGTGCTCCCAACATGAGAAGTGGCTGTGGACAAAACTACTAACCTGCATGAATGCAGGTTAATAATGCCAAACTCCTAGGTGCGGAAATTCAGGTTTGCCCGAGTGGCAAGCCTCCGAAGTTTTGTTCACTCGGGGTCGGGACCAAAGGGGGGAGGGGAGGGGGGTACATTGAAAGATCCCATGTTAAATCCTGTAAGGATTTTCCAGTTTTGAATTTCGAGGACGTTCCCATTAACGCCATTTGATGTCTCGGACCGAAAATTCGAGTTTTACTTTTGGGTTCGTGATGTCGTGAATTTTTCAGAATGTAAAATATTGAGTTTGTAGACCATGCGGATGCATTTTACCTGCACACAACAGTATTGGAAACAATTTACGCGATTTTTTCAAAAATGACTCGAAATTCAAAAATGGAAAATCCTTATGGATTTAACATGGGTGCATGTTAAATGACCTACATGACCTCTTAAACTCGCATAGTGCCCACTTTGTGTTCATGACGGAGCAATGTTGAATACTTGGGAAACTAGGCGTTCGTCGGGCTTAAAAGCTGATTGGCCGGACAAGCCTTCCACATGTGAGGCTTGAACTCCACAGAACGATGATACGGTATCCTAAGAAGTCCCACACAAAGGTTTCAGACCTCAAGTTAGGAGACGCAAGAAAAATAGGGCTTGACTTTTGCCAAGAAAAAATAAAAAATCTTGTTGGTATTTGAATCTTGAGGATGTCATCTATGGACGCTTTGAAAAGAACATTTTCGAGAACAAGGACATTCGAACTGAGAACTGTTGGCATTACTGTAGTAGGAAGAAAAAAGGATTCATTAGTATTTGGTAACAGCTTCGAGACTGACGATGAGAAATCTGGGTTGGATCCAATTTTAACTGACTCGACAAGGATGTGCAAGACAGTTGAATATGCTTTTATATTATTTTGTCTTTCCCGGCTTCATTGTAAGTTTGTACGACTTCCAAATCCATGATACATTTGAGTTTAAGCTGGAGAGAGCGCCCAAGCTCTGCACGAGGTTCAGGGCCCAGTTATGTGATTTTTTCCGGAGTAAAAACAAGACTGAAAAGAGAAAAACGTGATGCAGAAAATCCATCCTCATCTCCATGTCCATCGTATGTCTCCTCCAAAACTCCACCCTTCCTGGTGACGCCTTAACGCGTAATAGTCTCCCCATCAGTTGTTACTCTAATCACGAGTGGATGCTAAAAAATCGTCTACCCATATCATTAGTTTTACTAATAACGGCGCAAAATCTCGAACCACTTATTTCTCCAGGTACTATTTACCACAAACTCCCACTTCTTACACCTAAACTTTTCAAGGTCTGAAGAGCAGCGATGTTACGGTCGGAAAACTCGTAAAATCTGATCCGAAAGAAGAGAAAAGACCTGATCGTACAAGCTGGCAGGTTGCTAAGAGCGATCATTTTTTATTCATATTACCAAGATTCATAGTATGCATACCTCCTCTTCCTTCCTAAACCAAGAGTCATCGAAGTTCTTGGTCTGTTTGTCTTCTTGAAGGCTCTCTATCTCTCCGTATGCGGATGGAAGCCTTGTGTATGTGTTGGCACAAAGTAAAGGGCCTTCACTCCTTTTTCCTCTTCGTCTGCCGCAGAATGGTGCTCTGGTGTGTAGTGTTTGGAGGCCATTAGAGTGGCGGCGTTACGGTCCACAAGGGATTGGGAAATTGAAAGTTTGAAAAAAATTCACTCCCTCCATCATTTTTCTCCCTCACTCCTTTTGCTTGCATTGTTCGCGGAACGTCGGCGGTGGGAATGGGAAAAACAGTAGTGTTCTCAGGTATTTTCCGGATCGCAACCGGCGAATTCTGGCTAAATCAACCCCATCCTTCCGTCAAAACAAAGGAAAATTTACAAATTCAAACCTGGAATATACTGGAGTGGTTTTAAGGCGCATGCACAGAATTTTTTTCATTCTCGCCAACCCCATCGCGTCCACCTCTCTTACTCTTTCCTATTTCCTGTGCATTGAAACCTGTCCGCCAGGGATGCTCATCATAAGCAGAGGGAGCAGCTGGTGGGGGCTCTGGAGTGGAGCTATCCTGGATTTTCCCAGCAATGTGGCTAAAAACTTCTGCTTTCTCGAAAATTAATAGTTGAAGAAAGCGGGCACGGGTTCCTTTTTTGTCAGCTTCTCCCCCCAAAAAACTTTTTATTTCCCACCAGAAAGCAGACCAAGTGGATATAAGTTTGTAGTGTAGTACCCAAAGGGTAGTGTCCGAATTGTTGCTATTAGTACCGAACCAGATCGATTCAACCCAGCTGCTTTCTGCTCTAATGCATGCGAAGCAAATGAGAGGCTGAATTACTCCCTCTCTCCTGGCTTTTCAAATACTTCCCATTTACACACGCACACGGAAACATACAAGTACATGCATGTGTACACACCGTAACACACAAGCATGCACAGATATATGCGTGCAAACACACAAATATACATCTTCCCACCCCCCAGAATAGATTACTTTCTGTGGGAAAGTTTCCTACAAAGCACACATTACCTCTCCAATTCCCGTGTCTGCCTCTTTTAAAGGGACCAGCCGCGTCCTCTTGGCCTTTTGACTAGGCCGCAACATATTATTCATGCAAAGGGGGTGCCAGGTGGGAAGGTAAAATGGTGTGATACATTTGAGGATTTTCGTCTCACAAGTCCAGCCTTCCCACTTACATGTCATCCGACTGGATTATGTACGCATTCTGAGGTATACGGAAAAATGTGTGCTAGGCATAGGCAAAGTCCAAACAAACACACTATCAAATACAACACGTCCAATTATAAAAACTCTTTCAAATTGCAAAAATTCCCACACTACACTACTTTAGAGGAAGTGAGTCGGGCCCAACAGCCCGCAACATAACATTCAGAGGTGCATTGTGAGCGAAATTGTTCAATACGGGGAAGGTGGACACAGAAAGACGTTGCGGGGGAAAGCGACAGGAAAAAGTACGCCGTAGACGGCCAGTGGAATCTGAGCTGTGAAGCAGCTGAGAACAATACAATATGAGTGTGCCTGTGTCTGGCCATCTTTAGCGAATGAGTGGAGGACGGAGTGTGCGGATTTCCAGCGATAACTGTGAGAAGGAAAAGTACATTGCATTCACAGAGCCAACACATCCGTTCCTCATCCTCCCGTCCCACTCCTCCAACTCGAACAGTACACGCTGCATGCATGGGAACTTGGTGTGCGAGCCTCGGGCGAGCCTTCTCCTCCCTCTTCCGCTCATCAGTTCTATCCGCAGCCGGGGAGAGAGGAGCAGAGAAAGGAGCGGAGCAGTCTAGAAAAATTTCTGCACCACCACCACTGTTATTACTACCACGAGGAGTAACACAGGCAGGGCTCTCACAGTGGCCTTCCCTCATAGTCAAAGGGAAGCAGTTGCATTCGTTAGGCTTCCCTGTAGTACATTTCAACTTTCTCTACCGACCGTCACTATCATTGCCATCATCATCATCATCATCATCATCGCTACCACTAGTTCCTCCTGTTGTCCAAGAAATGGACACCGGATCCGTTTCAACCTAAACCATATCAATTACTACTACCACCACCACCATTGCTACTAGTACTTCATCCACTCGGTCGTGAGAAAAGAGGAAGTGTCAAATCAGCACCAGCAAGTGAGAGCTTACTCCGCACAGCTCCACGTGTCACATAGAATAGTAGAAGCGGTGTCAGTGCTCTAACAAGGATATTGGAGTTCGGAGCCCTCATTATTCTAACCACTACCACCCCCTACCATTACTTCATGCCCATCCACATATCCCTACACTCATCACCTGTGCCATCCTTATAACTTGTCATCATTAACTTCACTGATCCGAGCAAGTCCTTGGTGCAAACACAAAAACACATACTCACTTTCTTTCCCACACGCAGGGAACTCGCACAGGGTGGAAACGTCGGCGCAAAACAGGTGAATCCCAAACCCACTCTCATCAACCCGCCCGCCCAATAACTCAACGAGGAGCGACGGATAATATCATTAGTGTATCTTCGGCAGCAGAGGAAAAATGTCATGGGAGCTCGCCTGAGAGACTACAGCCGAGTGGCATCGTTGGGACGGACCAGTAGTGCGGGATCTACAGGCTCATCTTGTACTTCATCTCAGCCGACTCTCAGTCAGTCGTAGTCACTGAATTAAGGAGTGGACCAACACATTAGGAATATCAACTCTCATTTTAGTGCGGTGCAGTCAAGTGAGATTGGATTTATACCCGCCGTGTGGCACGCACTCTCCAGTCGACGGACAACAATTAAAATGTAAATCAGGCTCAGGAGTCTACATTCAAAGCCGCACATCACAAAGTCATCCACTTATTTCGGAGAAAAGGAAGGAGACTGGACGACTCGACTCTTAAAAGTCATGTTTCCTCACCAGAGATGATCGTGATCAGCATAGCCGCCAACATCACCATAACTACTATCACCCTCATGACTGCCCCACACAATATTCAATTCAACTGGAACTGCAAATGTGTCTACGAGTGATATAGACAGAGAGAGGGAGAGGGAAGACACGGAAAGAGAGAGAGAGAGAGATAGTGCCATGGTCTACATGAAAATGTGTCCCAAATTCCTTTGCTACCGACTACTTGGAACATACATGCCGCACAGCCCATTTTCCAGTGTATCCCCTCCTTGAACACATTCTCTATCTCTCGCTCCCACTTGCCTTCTCCGGCGGAGACGTCGGGGATAAAAATTGAACGGGAAAGTAAAGCTGTGAACATAACTACGGGCACACAGATCCATCTCCACACGGGGATAATCGCACCCTTGATCGATACGAAGGCTCCGTATTCCTCCGTCAAAGTTGTACACAAGTGCATCTAGAAGACGACGGAGCTCTAAGAGGGGATCCATTATTATTATTTTCTTCATCTCGTTCTTCTTCTCCTTCCAGTTATTGAAATAAAATAAGCAGTTTACAACTTCCGCCATCACAACTAGTGAGTACCTGATACGGAAAATTATCCTCCTTGGGATTAGCGAGGTGAAGATATAGCGGCTGATTTTGAACTTATCTCGAGCAAAGTGGGGCATCAAAGTTCTGCCCGAAGATTTTCCGGGATCAGAAGGAGATCATCAAATCAAATACAACAGCCACTACCTCCTTGTCAAAGTTAAAAAAAGGGGGAGGGGTAAGGGAATAACCCTGAGCACATTACCACTCCTTTGACGGCCTGTGTAATATCCTCTTTCCGTGAAAGATCAGCACTAATGACTCTGTGCGCGCCATTTAAAATTATACAGACATATTTTAATTAACGGTTCCCATTGAGCACACGATTGAGGGGATTCTTTCATCTCCAGCTACCTCCCACATCCCCCAATCTTCCTCTATCGCTGTCCTCTTTGGGGGAAATTAAAAGCTTCGTGACGGTGACAGTGGAAGCGAGCTGTGTTTGTGCGTATGACTGAGGGGAATCATGTGAGACACCCTTCCTCATCACCGTCCCACAGAGGCTCACATGGGATTTGGGGTTAGGACGCACGCCATTCCCCACAGTTCTTCAGTTACCAACCTTGTTATAGGGCTATGGAAATAGAACTTCATAGTAGATTCATTACCGGACTGGGTTAAATCCCCCTTCCCCCACGTATCATGCAAAGGTGTATGTTGCACACACACACACAAACATAAGTCCCCGTGATTTGGTTTGGTAGGTGATATAGTGGGAGTAGGAATTTTTGAGAGCCTTATAGTTACGGAGCCCGGGTCGAACGGGGAAAGGAAGAGGGGGGCTATGCAGTGGTTGTACGTGAATCCCGCTGGTGAATTCGCCAATACTGGTAACGTGAGAATCCATGTAAGCCTAATGGTGAAGAATTCTCAAGTGGCCCGCGAGCATGGGTGGAACGTCCCGCATTTATCCGCTCAGTAAAAAGAATAAAGAATCCATTTTGCCATTTACACGGTTTACTCCCGGGTAAATAACATTAACACCCAGTGATGTGATCTCATGCTCCATTTTATGCGCCATCTAAATAGCGCCAGATCGGAGCGGGAGTGGGAGAGGAAGTTGGAGTGTAGAAAACATCTGTGTAGGAATCGCTCACAATAAAAACCACATTTGTAAGATTTGTGCGTCGTCGTCTCCTCATCTCATCCCCCGTCTCGTCGTCGTCGTCGTCGGCGGCGGCGGCAGAATAAGAGGAAGAAGAAAGGACGTGAAAGAAAATAGGGTGTGTGGGGGGGAACTTGGGGAGAGACTCACAATACATGTTATTTCCTCATAGGAGTCACCATAGTACTCCAGTCCCGTAGCACTTCACTGCATTCCTCGCACGAAAAAAAAAACAAACTACCCTGCGGAACCTTCTATACATTTACTTTTGAGTCCCCCTTCCAACTTTACAAAACTGTTCAACTTATCAGTAGTCGAAGTAGTAGTGGGGATACGAGCTTTCTCCATAAGTTTTGACTCGATCTCTTCTCTCTCTCCGGGTTAAGGGAATCGGAGGGTTGACCATTATTCAGGGGAACGTGGACATTCCAGTGCTAGTTGAGTTGGTGTGTGTGCTCGTGTGTAAGTACACACACTCACACACACAATCTACACTTGAGAGTATCTCTCCATGCATGTGCGTGTGTGCGCGCCTATATATATATATATGTGAAAATGTGAGGGTTGAGTGTTCGCTTGTCCGAATGACCCCGCCGTTCATTGGGAAACTTGACAAAGGATCGGAGCCTACGTACGTGTATTTATAGGATATTTCCCGAGACAAACGAACCAGGATTTTACGCCCCCATGAAATTACTGACTAGAATTTTAATGCATCGTAAAATTTTCAATTTACCCAACAGTGTTCTCTCCCCGACCCAAAAAAGGTAACTGGAGATTATTTCTTCACTCTGAATGCAAAGGTTCTAAGTGGGAACGCGGAGTATTTGGACCCCAACAGTTACCCACGCCGACATCATCCTTGCAAGCCCTTCCAGTCTATATCCTCACTCTTGACTATCACACGGAACATTCTGACGCCCAGGAGCGGGATAAGGCGGGATAACAAAACGGAGCGTAAGGGGGGTGGGGTGTAGAACCATTACAGTTGGATTGGGAACAGTGAGTGAGCTCAAGGCAAGACTCGGGGGAAGAGACTCTGGACAAGAGAATTGTGCGTGGATGTGTGTGCATGTGTGAATGTGCTTGCGTATGGGGACTGTGGTGTGAGAGTGTAAATGTGATGCTTATTACATAGTGGAGGGAAGTGGGAAGGTTGACGGTTCCGCCATAGCCCCGTTCTCCATCCAGGATACGAGCAAACAAATAACATTCCTCCACTAAACCCATAAAACTGACGATTATGATGATTACAATGCCCCTTTCATCTCATTCCCCCGACAGGAGGGGCCAAAGGTTCTGCTCCGCATAACCTTGTGCCCAACAGTGAGCTTGAGAGGAGAAGGTTGTTGGAAATTTGAAAACAGGTCTTGGGAGATTCATCATCATCTGTCTGGCTGTGGAGCCTTGACGGATTATCCGAAAGGAGGGAAGAAGAAACCTCGTGATCCCGAAGGAGGGAGGAACAGATTGGAGGGAAGAGGTGGTCATCAGGGAGTGTATGATACAGGGAAGGGCTATATGGTCCTCTGTGTATGTCTCTCCCTTGAGTGAGGACAAAACTATCCTTCCCAGAAACCCCTCCCCCTGTCAACCCCCGTCGTCCACTCACTCAGGCCCCCGTTCCCGTGGAGACTGTGGACCACAGTATGTGTGCGGCGTTGGTTTAACCCTGTTGTTGTGTCTACGGAGCTGCTGGCGGCAGTGGAAGAGCAACCATGTCATTTACTAATGGAGCTCACAAAGGATTTCATCCACTCCCCACGCTGACATCCGGTAGTGGGCCCTTTCCGTTGCAAGTACCGAGTCTGAAATAAAGGACGAGAGAGGGAGAGAGAAAGCCAAAGGATACCATTAGCAAGGGTCCATAGCATAGAAATCAAAGGAGAGGTTTGGAGCAAACGACAAGGTTCGCCCGTCTGAATTATGGCTCCAAACCCCTATGAGAAACCGTCATTTCCCAAGCCTTTCTCTTTCAGTCCCAAGAAAAAGAGTCCAAAACTCATCGGATGTGCTGCTAAGGGATTGGAGATATAAGGAAAAACCACATGCTGGAAACAGCACAGGACAGTGCTGGTCCAACTTATAAATTCCACTCCCTGATTTGTGAGTGACGATGCCGCAGCAAACCTCCCGACCGAACCGCTCTCACATATGAATGTGTACTCGAAAAACTCCAACTCCCGTCACCACACACACACACACACGCACTGCTGGACTGTGTACAAAGCCACAAGTGTGAGAAGGCTCTGAACGACCTTGGCATAATATTCAAAAGTGTGTAGAGCCAGCATAGCCACAAGCCCATACTTACAGTTAAAAAAACCAGACACCATTTCACAAGCACACAAGTTTATGCAGCCTTCAAACCCCGGCACACATATATCGCATGATAAAAAAGGTTGTCAGGAGAAGAAGGAGGAGCAATCCGCAAACTTCCAACTGAAATCTCCCGTTCTTCCAAGAAGAAAACGACGACGACGACGACTACAAGAGGATGAAGAACAACAATTGCTAACTGCACGTGAGGAACAATTGTGCAGACAGTACATAGCATACGAGTGTATGTAGACATAGACAACCACTCAAAACACAGTGTAGGAAACTTGAGGGGAAATAATAATAGGGGATAGAGGCGGGAGAGGAAGTGAATGCCATCCCCTTCTGTCATTCCTTACATTGTAACTCGGCAATTCAACTTTTCCATATAATAATCATGTTTCATGTGCAGCCGGGCAGGCTGAAAATAAACCCTTTGGACTCTCTGCCCCTCAATGGGTGTCTCACACCTTACAAAATTTACACGACGACGACAACTCCCACTACTAACTCTGCAACGAGTGATCCATCATCAATTTCTTTATATAAATCAGTTATATCTCCTGCTGAACGAACATCATCAGTTCTGCCATTATTCCAGCTCTTGTCAACCCCGTTGTCGTCATAATTCTCTCGAGCGAGGGAGTGACAGAGGAAAGTTTATCAACTAGAGCGACAACACCAACTACAAGCACACATATATACACACATGTATATACATTATCTCCCTCCTAAAACACATAATCCGAACTAGGGATTATTGATCTCCAACACTTTCCCCTATCCCAAACACACACATGAGCGTAGCAATGCCGATCTGGAGTACCCACAGAACGAGGAAATTTCCCTGTCACCGATGAGGGAGAGCCACATGGCAGCAATCACAATGATTCATGTGTTATGGTAAGGATAAATTACTTCATTTCCTGTATAATATCTATATAAATTAGATTATATCAAGAGGCACCAAAGGATTTCTCCCGGGAAAAATAAATACTTCAGTGTGCTGGACCAAACACATGTGTTCACATGGCACTGCCGTCTCCATTCAGAATGGACGCGCGTCTTTTGAACGTTGAATGAGCCCCGGGGATTTTCCGT
>VYYI01003735.1:0-11585 GCA_021029175.1 Bilobella aurantiaca
TTAAAAATTATTTTGTTCAAGTGCCCAGTCAAGAAGATATTGAGAAGCGGATTATTGAGCACAAGAAGCGACTTCTGCTAGAAATGTACGTTAGCCCTGCAATAGTCGAGGGGGAAACGGAGGCGAGACAGCTCATGGGTATTTAAATTAATCCTGTTAAAGCGCTACTGTTCCAATTAATTTTTTTTACACTAATTAAAGGTTAACTTTTACTCAATTACTGTTCTTTACATTTATTGTAAATGTAAAATATGTCAAGTATAAGTCTCTTAATATGGCCTTGCTCGAAGATGACGTGAAGCTTTTCGTTGTGTCATCGGCCGGTTGTTAAAAGTTATTTAAGTATTGTGTAGATAATTGCTAATTGCAGCAATTCGTTCCTCCTTATCATCAAATCTTGACCAATTAGCAATTGTGATTTCATTTTCAGAGTTGGCTTTGACTTTGATTCTATTCTCAACGTGTAAAACCAATGCTGTAAAAAGCATTTTGTAAAGCTTGGCACTAATTACCCGTTTCTTTAATTTTTACCTTAATTTTTTCCCTTTTCTAGGACAGGCTTGTCGGGCTTTTATTATAATATGATATTATTCGCATCTATAATCGTTTACATAAGCGTTTGTAACCTTGTATGCACATGCGCAATACTTCACTGCATCTACTTTCTCTGACAAGTACTTCTTCTGAAACGTTCTTTATGATGCTGGATGCTTTGCGCTTTAGGCTGTTGTCAATTCTGAGAAGCACTTCGTCGCTGCTGCTACAGGAGAAAGTGTGTGCAGAGCTAATATTTAACCTTGTTTAAGTAACTAATTGACAATTTGTGGAGCTTGACTCCTTCACACCTCATCGGTTAACTGTAGGGTAACTGTAGACAGGCTCAATTAGAGATTCGCCAGAAGACTTAAGCTTCGTCAAGCCATGTCCCATAGTGATTGCGTAAGGTAAATCTGGGTTACAATCTGCAATAATCAAAAAAGTGTGTCAACCCCTGATGTCACCGTAACTGTTTCCCTTTCCCTCTCGTCGCTCTTAAGTGCCACTGCGCTTTGGTGGAGCGAGTCATTTCCAAGGAAGTCTCGGCACTGTTTTCGCTGTTAGTTAAAATGGCCTCAAAATTAACTTTAACTTATTTCTTAATTACCTTGATCTTAATTGGTTCCGCAAGTTTCGTAACCGGAAGTCCAGCCCAAAAGATCTACCAACTCCCGAAGGAAATCCGGGACTTTGTCGCCAACAAGTCTATAACGAAGCTGTACCGCGGCGACATTATCCCAAATCTACCGAGAGTCCTGCGCCTCCCAAACGAAACGACATTCTCCGTCGATTCTGAAACCGCCAAAGGATCAATCTCACTATCGTACGCTGAAAATTTTTCGAAAAATTTATAATTTGTAAAACAAATTTTCTTAGCTAAATGTAGCGCTACAAAACAAAGGAGGTAAATACTGCTAAGCTAAATTCAGCGCTGCTCTTAAATTGTTCTAAAATAAGATATTGATCGCTCGAAGAAATGGTTTTTTTTTAAAAATAGCAATAACTGAAAAATATCGCTTCAAGAAACAATTTCAAGTTATTCTGAAATCAAGAATTTGAAAGTAATTTTGAAACATTTGAAATGCTTCACTGACATTTTTCTTAAGGCAAATTGTTGCCACTGGATTGGATTCTCTGGTGGACGATGTCACGGTGAATTTGGTGACGATGAAGGCCGCGGCGACGCTGACCATACCATCCAAAGTTTGGATAACAGGTTGTCAATTGCGCTAACGGTGTCGATGTCACCGTTGAAGTGACTAGTGACTTATGAAATGTCACCTTTATTCAAGGTGACTACACTCTGGACGGAAAGGTGAATCCTGGAGAGGACGAAAGTACCAGCGTTTCTGGACAGGGGGCCTTCACCGCTTCCATGGCTAATCTGAAGGTTCTCGTCGACTCCAAGCTGGACGTGGCCTTCCTCACGGGACGCGTGTCCATATCCAACATGGACCTTCAACTGTCCTACGACGCCGTGTCCATGAACGCTGAAAACTTTGTGCTGAATGAGGAGACCGTGGACTGGGAGTCGGTGAACAGTGAGCTCAACACAAACTTTGAGTCCATCTGGAGTCAGTACCAGGAGCCCTTGACCGTGGCCCTTACAGAAGGGTTAAATGAACTCATTTCGGTAAAAAAAAGTATAATTTCTAAAAAGAAATTGTTTTGAAAATTTCGGAATTTCAAATCTTAGGATTAATGCATAATTTTAGGAAGCGACAGTATCTGATCTCGTGGACGTTTTTCAAGGGAAGAAGACATTTGAGGAACTCATAAATCCTAACAGCGCATTGAAGCCTGTATAAAGAAAAATGGAATGACTTTGTTTTTTGTACTTAACAAAAGTTTTCATAATTTTTGAATTTTCAGGTTTTCAAACTTTTTTTTTTCTAAAAAAAAGTGAAAGTTTCATGAAAATACGGTCCTCTCACTCCAATATAATTATTGTACTAATAATTATTAGACTAGTGACAGACAACCCTAAAATGCATTCGAAAAGTTACAAAATGACAACTTTCTTAATTAGTTATTTACCTAATGATTCACTTCGTAAGTTACTTAAAATTTAGTGTTAATTAAGGTACTAATTATTTCTTAATTAAGTTACGTTTAATTAATTGTAACTCCAAGATGACTAATTTTTAACATTTACAAATTACCATTTAAGATTTGACAAACAGTAGGAATTAAAGGAGGGAATTTTATATTTTCCAAGTTTGTTATTATTCTTTAAAGGATATTTCCATCAGTTTTAATTTTAATTGTAAAGTTAATTAATTGCTTAATTAACATAACCTTTGTTTTAATTAACAATGATAGGTAAACAATGAGTCACTTTAGGTCATTGGTTCGATTATTTGCAACATCAAGCAGGACGCCTCCAGCGCAGCGACAATCGCTTGCGATCCTTAGAAATAAGCCGAAAGGTACAAAAACAGAGGTATGATAGTGTTAAAGCTAACTTTCATCGCTTACCCACGTGTCGTTTCATCAGTGTTACTCGCTGATTTTATCGCTGATTTTGGGCAGCATTTGGACATTTATTGCATGCAAATTTAATAGCAATTGCCAGTAATTGCAGTTGGGGTAATTACTCTGAAACCGCAGGTCGCCAGTTTCGTTGACGAAAGGAGAATCCAAGTATTCGGTGGTAAAGGCGGTGATGGCTGTATCTCAATGTTGAGCATAAGTGGCAACGAACATGCTGGTCCTGATGGTGGCGACGGTGGGAACGGTGGACACGTTCTGTTTGAGGTAACTGAATCGCTGAAACTTGAGTAATCTTTATCTTCAATTCGGGAGTTATTAATCGCTAAAATGTTTGGATAATTACAGGCAAGCATGGACGTAAATTCCTTGTCACATTTGTCGACAATCATTCGCGGTGAAGAAGGAGAGAAGGGATCAGGCATTAAATGTACTGGACGCAACGGAAATCCAGTCATTTGCAAGGTGGGTTTAAGCATGCTGAATTGTTGCGTCAGAGGCCAACTTCAAACGTCTTGATTCTAATTATTGGTCGCAATTGTTTTAGGTTCCCTTTGGAACCACCTTCAAGAATGAGAATAATGAGCTTGTGGCTGACCTTTCGTCGGCGGAGACAACACTGTTTCTGGCGGCTCGGGGCGGGGCTGGAGGGAAGGGAAACAACTTTTTTGCAACTGCATTGAACCAAAGTCCGGAAATCGCTGAATTTGGAGCGGAGGGTGAGAGTTTTGTGTATCACGTTGAAATCTCAACAATGGCTCACGTTGGGCTGGTGGGATTTCCTAATGCTGGCAAGTCAACGCTCCTTCAAGCGATATCAAGAGCCAGGCCCAAAATAGCTCCTTATCCGTTTACTACCCTTCGGCCTCACGTCGGAATGGTCTTGTACGATGACCTTGAGCAAATCGCTGGTAACATAATTTTTGATCTTGATGAGCATGTTCTGAGGAAAAGCTGCTTTGTAAATTGTATTTGTTTTCTAATTCACAGTTGCCGATGTTCCTGGGCTTATTGAAGACGCTCACAAGAATCGTGGCCTAGGAATTTCTTTCTTAAAGCACATTCAGCGTTGCGTTTGTCTTCTGTACGTTGTGGACCTCTCTTCAGAGGATCCGTTTTATCAGCTCCAGACGCTGATACGAGAACTAGAGCATTACAATCCTGAGCTCACGAAGAGACACTCTATAATTCTAGCCAACAAGATGGATCTCAAAGATGCGAGAGCCAAGTTACAGGATTTCAGAAACGAAGTTGGATCAGAAGTGAAAGTGATCCCAATATCCGCCAAGTACTCGCTGAATCTAGCAGAATTACTAAGTCACATAAGAGGCCTCTACGACGAAGAAGCGGATAAGCTAAGGAAAATCCATGCAGAGAAAAGGACGCTCCAAAGCCAGCTCGACTTACTAACTTGGACACGCTCACCAACGTAAGCATTTGGGCTTTAGATTTTGTGATTAATAAAAACAGCGTTTAATTTGTCATCGTTAAGTCTTGCCTTCTCTTGCCAGGCACGGCCCGTTTATTCAAAAAATCATTTTTTTTCTCATGTCCATAATATATTTTTTTTGAGATGACAAAAGTAGAACTGTGCAAGTTAGTTTGTTAGTTTTAGTAAAGTAGGTTTTTAATGGAAAAAATCTGAAGATGTTTAGTCTACAAACATGTCGATGATAGAATCCACATCAGCAGGGCCGAGAGCCCACCTGAAACAGGTACGGTGACCACCCAGGCGAATATTATATTCCTAAAATTATTAAACAATGGATTAATTGATATTAGCTATTTAAATATTAATTACTTATTTAACCTATTTTACCTGAACAAGCTCCAGTCAACCCCTTCCTTCGTTGACCTCAAGAAACCCACGAAAACGACAGAGCCCACTTTGCAGTGAGTCGTCGAAATTGGTATGCCGATTTTGGAGGCTACAAGTACTGTGAGGGCCGCACCGATTTCGATTGTGAATCCACTGAAAAGGGTCAAAGGTCAAAATAAGGGTCACTTAGCATAGGTAACATTGACAGTGGTACCTGGAAGGTGTAATTTGGGTCAAGTCCTCTCCCATCGTTTTGATGACCCTTCGACCCCAGACCCAGAGGCCGAGGGAGATGCCCACTCCGCCGTAGACGAGGAGCCAAATGGGCGTTTGCGTTTTCGTGTCTACGATGCCCTCTTGGTAGACGAGCCAGAGGGCAATCAGTGGGCCGATGGCATTACTAGATAGCAAAAATATAAATATTTATGACATCGGAATTTTCCAAAAATAGGCCAATCGCGACATCGATTTTTTGTTGATGTAAAAATAGGGTAATTGATGTCCTACCTGACATCATTTCCACCGTGAGCAAAGGAACCAAATGCTGCCGTGAGGATCTGGAGGAATGAAAAAAGCTTCCCAACTCCAGGCCTGTCTCCCACCTTGTCGTTCTTCCCAGCAAAAATTATGCCATCGTCAGAAGTTGACCTGTGACATCGAAAAAGTCATCAAAATTATGAAAATAGAAGATCGAAAAAATTTTGATCGAATAAAACTTTCGATATCGAATTTCGTATTTCCAGTCTCGAAAATAGGGCATCGAAATAACGAAAATAAAAGATAGAAAAGCTTTTCGATCCCTCGAATTTTCAGACTCGAAAAAATCATCACAATTACAAAAATCAAAGATTTAAATACTGTTCGGTGTCGAATTTCGATTTTATCTCTAGGATTTCTGAACTCGAAAAAATCATTTACAAATTTCGAAAATCAATGATCGGAAAGCTTTTCGATTTCTTGAGTCTCGAAAAAATGCTGGAAGGATTTCGAACCTCGCTGGGGAGGAGTCCTTGGATGTAAGTAGTTTGGAGCCTTTGTAAAGTACCTCAGGGTCCCTTGGCTTGATCAAGGGTACCCCACTACTATTCGGTGTAATTCCGTCCATGGGCAGGACGTCCAAGGACGAGGGCGAAGGGCTAAGGTCGGCGACCCTCGTGACCTTGTCACCCTTGTCATCACCCTCTGTCTTGAATTCTGGAACCAATGAAGCGTAGGCCGAGGCCACTTTCTCTTCCGGCCTGTTCAGCGGAGCCTGATCTCGCAGTAAGTCTAGAGGTCAAAAGAGGTCAGTTTTCAAAGGGTCCTCCAGAGGCCCTTGGGTGTCACAGCAGCAATAACATTTTTTTAGAAATCAAAAGGGCAGGTCAGAGGTCAGTAGTACTTAGCACCTCAACAAATACAACTCAAGAACTAAAAAAACAAAAGTGAGTTGAACATCGAAGAATAAGAAAAAGATGGCCGAACCTGGACTATAGCGAATTCCAGGAACGTACATAACCATTTCTTCGTTCCAATGCCCTCTCTCTGGCCAATTAGATTTACTGAGCTCTGAATCTGTGCACAAGATTTTCATGCTAATCTGGGGGAGGCACAGGTAAGTTTTTACTAATTGGATGAAGCAGGTGAGAAAACAAAGCCTAAATTGCCTAGAGATGCTCGAAATGCCTAAACTTTCACTGAGATTTCACGAAGGAGAAAGTACGACGCTAATTTCTCTATTTTCAAAATTTCGAACTTGGATTCTGTAATTTCAAAATTAAAAGTTTTTCCTTCTGAAATCCATGACAAGTACTTATGAAATGCATTGTAGGTCATCTTGGGGTCAGATTAAGTAACTCCTACTAATAACTGGGTCATTGACCTCCAGACTCACCTGTAATTTCCCTTCGAAGCTTCGGCACAATCCAAATGGCTACAATGCCCGCAATCACCAATGAAATACCCACGGATGTCAAGAAACCAAAGAGCGGTGCGGTCCAGGCCGGGAACCCATCAACTTGCATCTTGAACACTGTTAATTAAGTAAGAACGCTAATTACTTCACACGCTGTTAATTAAATTACGCTTAATTGAAACCTTAAATCTAATTTACTCTTCCATTCCAACTATGCTACAGCACAAGGGCTGCCTTACTTAATCCACTTTTAAACAATTAAGCCTCCTTGGCTCATCAACAGCATAATTTTTTTAATAATTGGAGTTCAATCATTCTTCAATTTGAATTAAACATTATTTTAACTTAGGGAAGATCAAAGCCAAATCAAATGAAAAGAGTGCGACTTTTGTTGAGAATTCACCACTTAAGCTAAAAGTCAGCTTAAGTGGTGAAAGCAGTAAGTGAAAGTAATCTAAAGTGGGAAAATTGGCATTTTGAAAAAGAAAAAAGACGCTAACATTTAAAAACGTTATAATTCAAGAAATTGAATAATCACGTTTCAATTTGTTAATCATAAAGTTAAAATCGTATATAAGTTAATACGTTAATTTAAGACTAGATTTCTTGAGATTTAGCTTTTAAGTTAAAAAAAAGAAGTGGGTGAAAGCAGTAGTGAAAGCTATAAAAGAAAAAGTTGCCCTTGAGGAGTGGCCGTCCTTGCTAATTGATTTGCTTTTGTTGTGACAAAATGTGACAAATATGACAAGCGCTTTGTCATCTCTGTGTCGCACTTACGCTCTGGTCCATCGAGGAGGATGGAGATGATGTTGATGAAGACTGTGATTCCGTAGAAGATGGGCAATGAGCGGAGTCCAGGCGTGATGGCGTCGTCCTTCTTCAGGATGAATCTGTTGATGCCGTAGAAGATGAGACCTGACACGAGGCCGGAGAGGAGGGGTGACACGAACCAGGACCCCACTAGAGGTGACAGGTCCAAAAGTAATTAAGTTCAGATTGAAACAAATGGTCCTCAATTAACTGAGACATGTTGGACTCAACCAGAGGGTGGGCAGAGAAAATCTCCATGATCAGGGTGAAGTAACTATTTATGTATCTCCTAAAAACCGTGCTCGCTATTTCCTTAGAAAAGACCTTGTTTAATTTCTACACCTGTATAAGAGTGTTTAATAAAACTACTAAAAAAATTTTAAGTTGAAGAAGAAATAGTTACTTCACCCGGCGTCTCTCTGATCAAATCGATTTTTCATCGTTTCATCTAATAGTTACTTCATCCACTGTAATACAAACTCAGCCCACCCTCATCTCATCAGCCAATCAAAATCGAGATCCTCACCGATGGACCCCAGCTTCCACCAGTTGATTCCAGCCGTTCCTCTGGCGACCAATGAGAAGCCGAGGACGGACCCCACGATGCTGTGGGTCCCAGAGATGGGCATCTTGAGGAACGTGGCCAGCATGAGCCATATCGCACTCGCACCTAAAAGGCAAAAGTTCCAAACATCAAAATTAATTCCAAACACGCTTCAGCGCTCGCGGATAAGCGCTGGAAGATCAGCTTTTGATATTTCAACTGCGTCAGGCTCGTGTTTGGGGTTAGGAAAACAACAGTTAATTAATGTGCCCCCATGGAGGCACGGAGCCACGAGGGTCCATAACTTTTACCACTTGACACAAACGGCACGGCGCAGTTGGGTCATGGAACTTTCCAAAGCGAAAGGTGCTAATGAACTTCAGCGTTTAATGCGCTGAACATTGACCTTCAGCGATCATCCCCAGAAGGTCGTCACGGGACGCTTAAAGCAAAACGTTTTACATCTGGACACTCCTTTTGGGAGGAGGGGTTTAATCCTGTTTTTGTTTTAAAGTTTCTTGTTTTGGAAAATCTTGAAGGACTTATAGCTTTGAGTCAGAGTTTTTGAAAAGTTGTCATTTTCCGAAGCGTTTTCTAAATCGCTCAAACATTTGTTCTAAAAATGAATCTTACCAAGAGCTGACAGATTTCCAAGCATGAACTCCTGGGCAGCGTGTTCGTAAACATCGGGGCTAATAATTCCTTTCCGTATCGTATCCGACACTTTGTAGCCTAAAATTTAAGAAGAAAAACGTTTTAAATATTTTAAATTAAAAAAAAATTACGCTTGAGGTAAAGTTGAGCTAAAATTAGTTCAAGTCGCGGAAGGAAAAGGTTGGACGCTTGAAGATTTTCGATGAAAATTTGAAAACCCTGTTTTCAAATTTCGTTTTTTTTTCAAATTTAAAGTCCTGGACGGTCTCCAGCGACTACTTTTGGCGTAAGCCCACTTCCGGCCCCCTTTTACCTAAAAGAACTGAACCCCCAATTTCCATGAAGGTTGCCAAGATGCAGGCAGTTTTGAGCTTGAGGACGCCAGACCCCACGCTCGTGCCCATTGAATTTGCCACATCGTTGGCCTGTTCAAATAAAAAGAAAAAGTAGCGTTAAATTGAGACAGCAGATGATTTCAAACAAAAATTAATTAAATTTTTCTAAACAAAAAAGTTAATTAAAAACTTTTTCTAAAAATTTAGTCACGTGACCACCTACCCCGATTCCAAAGGCCAGAAGAAAGGAGACGACGAAACCTGCTATCACAATTCCAAGTCCAACTGCCTCAAGCATTGTTTGTTTTCCTGAGCGTGCTTTCACTGACTTTCACTCAGCTTGCGTCAAATTACGTTGCTACGCTAACTGTTGCGACACTTAATTGGCGATTAACGCAGAAATGCTCTTATAGTTTACAAATTGTCCCTTTTTGGCCGTCGTAACACCTGAGAAAAGTAATTAAGAAAAAAATAAATTAAGTGGCTCAATTACCTATGAGACATGATCCAGCCATTTCAAAGATTGTGGCAATGATGCAGGCGTTTCTTAGAGAAATTACTTTGGCTCCCACGCTAGTACCGAAGGCTACAAAAACAATTTCAAAAACGTGTTGTGAAAAGTGCTTTGTTTAAAAAATTCCTTTCTTTTTTTAAATTGGTCTCTCTTTTTCAAAAATTTTAATTATTTTTGAAATGTCCCGTTGCTTACTGTTTGCCACATCATTGGCACCCACGCCAAAGGCCAAGAATAGCGCTACAGTGAAGCCCGCTATAAGGATCCACAGCGTTTGCGACTGAACGTCGGCGGCTGTCGCAAAATTGACTATCGACGAAATGGTCGTCGCTGCTACGTCCATTTTGATTTCAGCGATTTGAGCCGACAAATCAAAACTGGTCGAAACAGGAAATGTTTATAATTTCGGGTAGAAAGAAAAGTTGGTAAACGCTGCGGGTTCACAGAGTGATGGGACAAATTTTGTCCAGCGTCTGTTCCAGCGCACTGTCACTAGTGAAGTGAACTGGAAGTTTTAGGATTCTGAACACGACGCTTCTACTGAAAGTATAAAGATTGACGCTGCTTTTGAAATGCAGTGGAGATAATGGAATAGCGTCTCTCAACAACCTTCCAGAATGCAACTTTCCTGGAGATGCTGGAGAAGATCTCGTTTAAGATGCTGGAGACACGCGCACAAGCAATTGAAGAAGACCTGCTCAACTACCGAGGACAGCTTATGGCGTTCTGCCGTCGTTTCTTAATGAACTACACAGCAATTCCTTAATTGAGCATCAACTAACTGCGTTGTTAATTTTTTTTTTCGTTGTAATCTTAACACAAAAGAAAAGACGCTGAAAACCTTGATAAAATTCTAACCACGACCACTTGGATTCTGCTCTCTTTAATTTCCTTTTCAGCGCTTTACGAGAGCTGCTTTACTACTAAATTTCAATTGACGCTGATGATGCGTTGTGACTGTGGTTAAAGCGGTGGTGAGGGTCAGCCACTTACTCTGCATGTGCTTCAATCAAGCAATTATTTAGGTGGCCCACTTTAATTCAAAGTTCGTGAACGCCATTTTTTTAATGTCAAGATTTGGCTAACCGTTTTTTTAAAATTATGTACTTCGCGTATCCGTTAAAAAAAACATGTTTACATTTTGTGAACTCGCTTATTCTAAAATGGCTTATTTTGTACCCGCTTGTTCTAAAAATGGCGTATTTTGTAAACTCGCTTGTTCAAAAATGGCGTATTTTGTAAACTCGCTTGTTCTAAAAATGGCGTATTTTGCAAATCCGCTTGTTGTTAAAAAATGGCGCATGCTGTAAATCGGCTTCTTCTAGAAATGGCATTTCGTGTACCCTAATTTCGCGACTATAAGCCGCTCCCGTGTATAACCCGCACTTTTAAAAAAATCCAAAAATTGAGAGGCTCTAATAGGTAATTTAAAAACACGCTGAGTGTTAAATGTACTGACCAGGATATGGTCTCAAGTGTTTATTTTTGAAAATTCTGAAAATCTGACATTAAATTATATAGATATAATAATGATTTTTCAGGATAGTGTCCCTTCGCACTACTCAAATTTTAAGATGCTAAGCGGAAATTTGGAGAGAAATCTGAAGTAATAATATGAGATTTGCACCTTTGGTTTTCTATTTCTCTCAAGTCTTTCCTCACTCATCAAAACTTGAGAAGAGCGAAAGAGAAGAGATGAGAAGAATCCTGAAAGTTTGAGAGCAAATCTCATTAGAAATTATCAAAATCCGACATAATTTTTTGTTTTGTTGGACTAATTTTGAGTAGTGCGAACGGAGACTTTTTCTAAAAATCATTATTTTATATGCCTAATTTACTACCGCAGTTTCAGATTTTTCAAAAATAAACACTTGAGAACATATCCTAGTGAGTCACACAGCCAATTCAACGATGGATCCGAAACGTAAAGTATTACGAAAATCTTATACAGCACAATTTAAACTTCAGGTAACTCAAACAAGTTAATT
>VYYI01003736.1:0-11584 GCA_021029175.1 Bilobella aurantiaca
CAACACATCAGAATTCGAGCAGAAAACTGTTGATGCGTGTTTGGTGTGTTCTCGCCTTTACATCAATGATTTGTTTGCTTACCTCATAGGCTTTGTTAATCTGAACAAATTTTGCTTGTGCATTAGCAGCTTTATTCTTGTCTGGATGCCATTCTTTGGCCAATTGTTTATAGGCCTTTCGAATGTCCTGAAACTCTGTCCCTCTGGACACCCCAAGGATAGTGTAAGGATCATCGGCGGCAGAGGAGGACAGGAGGCCAGTGACGGCAGTGGAATGGCACCAGTACAGGATACACAAGATGAGCAGTAGAATACGAGTAGGTAAGATCACTGGTAGGTGACGACGGTGGCCCTGACATGCTGGAATTCCCATTGTCTCCTTTCTTCTGATCGATCGTGGATGAGGTCATAGAGATGTGACGGAGACGTTGGGCAGCCACCCTGTCACTGGTCCCAACACAACTCGCCTATCACTCCATAATCAATTGATTTACAACGATTACTTCTTAGCAAAGCTTAGCTTCCACTCTTCAAATCAAAATCTAGGTCATCACCACTTTACATTCCAGGAATTCAACTTTGGAATATTTTAGAAGAAAAAAATCAATAGCCTCAATTTAACTTTGGCGCTCAATTTTGCGGTCGCTTATATGAAGATATGATCTTTGATTAGGTGTAATTTGGAGGTTGGTTTCGATTTGCAATTAACTAATTGGAATCGTAATTAGAAATTAGTAAATTGGAATGTATTTTTTTTAATATGTAAATGTCTAACGTACAAATCAAGTGGGAGAAATGAAAAATAGCTGTAGACGTCTTGCATTGCATTGCATCGCATCATTTCTTGTCTCAGATATTATATTGGAGAAAATGTTTAGTATGAATAATTATGTAATTTAAGACAAATTAAATTATCTAAATACTAAGATATATAAATTCAAAACAAAATTAATTACTGGAATTTTATACGTTTAAAGGTCCAGCACAGGCCAAGATCTAATAATCGAAATATGAAAACAAAACGATTGCTTACGATAGTTAGTCTAAGTTGGTGTTTAAAATGTCTTCAAAGCATTTTCAACTCATTAAAAAACGATAAAAACTGAGCTTTCAAATTAAACTAATTTCAAAAGAATAAAAATTATTGTTTTAATGAATTCTCCAAAAAGAAAACGAAATGATGGAAAAGTGTCCCCCATCCAATATCCAATCTTCTTTCATCTTTCCTTTAAAATTTGGATCGAGCTTTTATTAGAACAATTTTGTATCACATCGATTCATTTTAATTTTGAAAGCTAGTACATATATGGTGTTTAGCTGAGATTAATGGCCACAATTATCAATTAATTATCATTTCTGTCGATTGATACAATTTTTATTTAATACGATTCATGTTTTTTTTTTCGCAACATTAGCTCTTTGTCAAATTGGAAATAGAACTACCCCCAAAACCATTTTACGAATTACATTCACAGCATTGAAACGAATTATTTAATGTAATTCAAGGTAGTTGTATAATTTTTATTTCTGTAAAATAAAATAAGCCTGTAACGGTGGAAATTCTGTTTTCCAATGCCATCCGCTTCTTCCTCAAACTTTTTTCCCCATTGATGCATTTTTGGAAGGCTTCCTACACTTCCAGGAAGTTTGTATTAATAAAAATAATGAAAGGAGAGCGGGCAGCGATTGCGTGAGGCACTTTTGGAGTCAACTGGCGAAACGATGCAGGTGAAAGTGGAAGCGACAGGGAGACAGGTAAGATATTTAGAATGATTCTTTGAAAGAGGCATTCCAGGATTCCAGGTTCTTCCAGACGTTGACGACCTCAGTTCCAAAATGTCTCTGTCTCCAGGCAGATCAGCCAATTCCGAGAATTCACCATCCGTTGGCTGCTACTCGATCACGGGACTGCTTCGACAGGACTCTGTCACTGACCTTCCGACCTCGCACCCCCTGGCTCAGGGCCCATGTCACACGGGAACAGCCCCTTGCAGCGACAGCCGCAGTTTCAGCGATTATGGACACCAGCAGCGCCCACCGCAGCACACTTCACTGTCCCTCTCTCACTCCGCCAGCTACTTGTCTCCAAACAAATATCGTAAGTTAACTTTTCCCAATAAATTTTAACATGATGTAAGTGATTCCAGCTTGCAAAAGTATTGGCAATTTTTGTAACTAAAGTCGAACTCTACCGCTTCCACCTCCCTCAAGAAGCAAAGTAGCACTGAATTCGAGCCCTTTTCAAAAGCTTCCAAAGGAGAAAGGGGTTAAATCTAATTAAGCAATAACCTTAAGTTGATTAATATAATTTAATTAAGTAGGAGATCTGGAAAATTAGCTAATTCAATTTAGTCTTAAATGATTTAATTCGACTCCAAAGAACGAGGAGGGTAGGTTTTTTTTCTTTAGAAGCTTTCATCATTCACGCTTTTGTGTTTTTAGAAGGGTTGAAAATTTGTGGGGGTTGATGCAAGAGGTAGAAATTACTTTATGAAACCTCTGCTTCTTTTTAGAAGTTGTTAATTTAAACAATCTTGAAAATTGTTGAGTATGTTTTTTTTAAATAGAAAAATGTTGAATAAAAAACTTTTTTATTTTTTGAAGACTCATTTCCTAATAAATGATGTTTTCTCGATCTCAATTCCCTCAACCCAATCAAAGTTTTACAAAGGAACGCTTTGTCCCTAAAGAAATTAAGGAAGCCTTCTAAATGCTCGAAGCCATCATAGGGAAGCCCTTACTTTTACCAAAATTGCTTTTCTATTATGTCAAACTTATTTTCTATTTCCTATCCAAACTTTCTGCTTCCAGTGTCCTTTAGCGGAGGGTCGGCGGCAGCGATTGCAGCAGTTCAAAACGGAGCTGTCATTTCACAACCACGGAACGAGACTCCGCCCCTTTTTGCGACGCTAACAAACTGTGACTCTCCACCTGAAAACCAATCAGAAGCCAGTGGAAATAAGCGTAAGCAAAGGAGATACAGGTAAATACAGAGCGGACAGTTTTCAATTCAAAATTCAATTTCTTTTTCGAAATTTGTTCAGAACGACCTTCACAAGCTTTCAATTAGATGAGCTAGAAAGAGCCTTCCAGCGAACACACTATCCAGACGTGTTTTACAGGGAAGAACTCGCCCTTAGGATTGACCTTACGGAGGCTCGCGTCCAAGTTTGGTTTCAAAATAGACGTGCAAAATGGAGAAAGCAGGAGAAAGCAATCGCAGGAAGCAGCGGCGGTGGTGGAATACGGACAGGTACACAGAATTTGGAAATTAAAATTTAGGGTAATTGTGATTGGTTAAACACTATTTTCACTGTTTTAGAACCGTCCCATAATTTAATTGGACCTGGCCAAATTAACAGAATTAGCCCCGCCACGACTCCGCCCGTCCACCATCAGCTTCTGGGTCAAGCAGACGTGACCTCGGGGTCACCGGTGCCCCACCATCTTCACCCAAGTCATTACCTTGGATTTGATTGGATCTCCCCCTCCAACACACCATTTATATCCCCGTCGACATTCATTTCAGAGATGACCTTGTCCAAAGACTTTCCACTCAATTTCATTAATCATGCAAACGGCACCAGTGCTCCAGCGTCACTAGACCAATGTGTCGCTGATGACATGACTCGGTGTCTCCGTGGGCCATCAAATACACTTTGAGACTTAAATAACAAAATGGCCTTCAAAATAAAACTGAAATGAATGTTTGAGTCCTTTGTTCTCCCTTCTCAATTAGCTTTCACTTTTAATTTTAAGTGCATTCTTACTTTTTATTTCGACCACTTTCCATTCCGTTTCACTTTCAAATTACAGATTAGCCGAAACGGTAAGCATGAATTCAGCGATTCCTGCTCTCGTACTGATACTTTCATGGTCTGGAGTTCCAGCGTTGGCAAACTCATATATTTCCGTATTTTCCGAAAACGAACAATTTAGTGTAAGCACGGGCGAGTGCGAAAGCGGAGTCATAACTTTTCCAAGCCCCAAAAAGCTGAGCTGTGTCTGCCTTAATGGAATGTAAGGCTCGAAATGAGTTTTTAAAAAAATAATCGTTTTAAGTTGTAATTTAAATGAATTGCAGCTACTCGTTTCTTCATTATCACAAGAACTGCTCAAATGATTTCACTTGGACTACTCGCGGTGGACATGATCACTGTTATCGAATAACGAATTTGAAAAGGGTAACACATTTTTAAATCGGGTAACAGGATTTTAAAAATAATGTATTGTTAAGTTTTGATTTTTTTTTTTATAGGTAAACCGTATTGAGCTCTTAAGTTCGGATCCAAATACTGACTCACTAACAATATTGGATGGAAAGTATCACTTTGTGAAGGCTCGTTATAATGCAAGTACTGAGACACCGGAAGTCCGCAAGGGTGACGACCTGGTTGTCATTGGAAGTTGGACCCTTTTAACACCCGAACAGAACGCCCTCTGTGTCGGCGCAGAACCTGGACACTATTGTATTTACCACCACATTCCAAAGTTTGGGACGTTTCGAACTGGATGTCACGGAAGTGGCAAGCGACAGCTAACTCCAAGCAAATGTCGCCATATTTCGACTGTCAACGGTAAGAAAAATTAATTATTATTTCTTATAATTTCGAATTCAAAAATTGAAATCATGTGCAGATATCAAAACTGCTTGTCCATCCGAGCATCGTCATGTCATCGCCAAGCGCGAAATAAAAGGTCGAAGCTTTCTGCCTGCCACCATGGCCATGGCCCCTTCAGCACACGTCCCAGATGCGATTGAACGTGAAGAAGATTTTGGACTGCGCGCTGCCAAAGGGTCGGAATTGATTAAAAGCGAAGTTTGGACCTACTTGACCCAACAAACGTCCCTTATCCTGAGAGAAAAAAATTTGACCTCCGACCGTGAATACGTTACGCCCGCTTTTGACATACTTCAACTGAGCAAGCGCATCATGGCCAAGAGTTGTCCAACATTCTACGTGAAACCAAGTCACTGGGACATGTCCGTCAGCAGCTTCATTTCAATGCAACAGCGAAGCTTCAAGTTTAGAGAAAGTATGATTGATCTCCTTGAATACAAGCGAATTAAGGACACTTTGGAGAGGTGTTTGGTCAATTTGACGGAGATTCCCTTCATTCCGCCTAATGAGACTTGCGTAGATGGAGAAATTGTCATTGTGAGTAAAATATGGAAAAATGCGTTCATTTCCTTTTCAAATGGAAGTAAATACTTAAAAATTGAAAAAATTTTATTAGCTTCTCAAATATTGAATACGGAATTCAATTTTTAATTTCAAAATATTTTCTAAGATTTCTAAAGCTGGAGGACCTGGACGAGATTATAATCTTTAAAGTTTATTTTTTTTTTTAATTCTCCTGGTGTAGACCTTGGAAGAAGGAATGTACTTTTCGCATGGAGAGGTCCAGACAATGAACATGATAATTGATCAAATGTCAACTCAAAATGAGCCCTTCATCGAAACGGTCTGGAAGATTTTTGTCCATGTCCATTCCCTCTGCTACGAATATTTTAAAGCTAGTCCAAGTCGCATCAACGACCATCACAGATTCACAGAACTTTTGATGCCGCTCTTCAGTAATGACGTTTGGGACATTTGGTAATAGTAATTATTTTGCACCCTCAAAGCTATACCTGTCTTTAATTTCCAGTTTAAGATTTTAAATGGCAGTCATGTGATTTAAAGATCAATTTTAGGTTGTAAAATGGAGTATTTACAGTGTTTTTTTTTTATTCAAATTAACTTTTTCCAGGATGAAAGATGGAGAAGGAAAAGATTACGAATTGAAGAAAGATGTCTACGCAGGGTTGCTAGGAGACGCAACAAAACTGATGTCTCGCGTCGACTACTGCGCATGGTTCCCTCGTTTTGAGGCCAACTACCCTTGGGATCTAGATTCGACCCAAAGCCAAGCAACAGACCCATCAGTATGTTTAAAATCCAAAAATTGTCCCATTAAACGATTCTAGAACACAAAATCTAATTGATTCTAATAAAATTCTATTAGGAGAAAGAAGCGTTCTATTTCAGAAGACAACCATGGGATTTGCGCTGCTAAGGTTGGAGACTTCAATTGCAAAATCGAATAAATTACAACTTACAAATTGTTATTATTATAAAATAACTTTACTAGTTCTTACAACTGAAATAAAATTGATATTGTACGTAGCATAAGCGGTTATGAAGAAATTTAACGCTGTAAGATATATCGATATATGTAATATTTACTTATTTTTGAAATGCAGAATACTCTCAATTAAAAATACCAAGTTAAATGAAGATACAAAATCTAAAAGTTAAAATATTTTCTTAATTCTGAATTTTGTAAAAATACTTATTAATCCATTTGTATCAAATAAATGACTATAATTTTCCAAATTAATTTACAAGCGCACGGGGGTCATTCCGAAGGCCTGCTCTTCATTTTTCAATTTGCCATTGCCGACCTTATCCTTGTCAAGGTCAAGGTAGGAGCCCTTTTTGACCTCTTCCACATATTGATAGCAAGAATGACCCAGCTCCCCTTGGTCAAGCCCTATCACGCTCCATATGAATCTCTGCCCGAAGGCTCAGACCTGGGATCTTGTTCATTATATACAGAATTACAAAGGTGATCACGAAGGACCAAGCTAGTCCTGCAGCGCTGTCAGCCATTTGATAAGGTACTTGCATCCAGTGACCATCCAGCCATCCACCCTCAATAACTTGCCCATCCAGAATGGCAATGCTTTTTTGTGCAAATATTCCAGTTAAGATGTTGCCGACAATTCCTCCTACCTGGAAAACAATTTCGGTAATTTTAATTAACGATTGATTTAAAATTAACCCATACTTCCTAAATCAATTTATTATATTTTTATTTTTATAAAAGTAAATCGCTGAACGTACTCCATGAACTGCGAATACGTCTAGCGCATCGTCGTAGTGTAGCAAATCCTTCAAATTCATGGCCAAATTGCAGCAAATGGCTCCCACAGCTCCGAATACTACTGACGACGAAGGTGAGACGTAGCCCGACGCAGGCGTAATGGTGACTAATCCTAGAAGCGAAGCGAAATTAATATTTGTAATTTTGCAACTTTCTTTTAGCATCAATCAATTTGTACCTGCGACGACTCCGCAACAAAATGCTAACGGAGAATACTTCTGGTCGTGACGGTAGTCTAGAAGTACCCAAACAATACCGCCCACGCATGCGGCCAAGGTGGTTACTAGGCAGGCAAAAATGGCTCTTGCTGACGCTGCCAGCGCTGAACCACCATTGAAGCCAAACCAACCGAACCAAATCATCGTCGTTCCAAGAACTACATTAGACATATTGTGAGGTTTATTCTCTCCGCCATTACCATTACTGTCAATATCGCTGGTATCACGGTGTCCAAGAATAATTGCATACGCTGAAACACATAATTCAATATCAGCCCCTAAGGTCAGCTTATTCACTTTGGATTTTCTCATTACCCAAGGCCGCAGCGCCACTGGAAATATGAACTGGCGTTCCACCAGCGTAATCAAGCCCGCCCATTCGGTTGCTCCATCCATTTGGATTCCATGTCCATTCGGCGATGAAATCGTAGACTAGAGTTGTCCAAAGGAATATAAAGACAATTGTTGGAAGGAAACGACCCCTCTCCGCCGCAGCGCCAATTGCAAGCGCAGGCGTAATCGCTGCAAACATTGCTTGGAAAATACAAAATAGAATGTCTGGTACTTTATCAGATCCAATTGAAGGTTCAATTGAAACGCCTGCAAGAACAGCATGATCAAAATTTCCAATGAGGAAATTTGCGTTGCGACTAAACGTTAGCGAATATCCAAAAAGGAACCACTGTGAAAAAAAATTTAAACGAAATTTTTTCATAATTTTTATGTTTCAAGCATAATAATTTAAAAAAAAATACCAACAAAAAATTATGGCAATACCTGTATGAAAACAATTGCTACAGACCAACAACTGAGCATTATTAGTGAGAGAGCATGCTTTGACTTGGCCATCCCACTGAAATGAGCAATTTAAAATTAAAATTATAGTTCTATAACACGCTCTAATTGTTTAAAAATACACCTGTAATTTTAGTTTACCTGTAAAAATATCCTACTCCGGGAATCATGAGGAATACAAAGGCCGTTGACACGAGGACCCAACCAATGTGCCCAGCTTCGTAATTAAATGGTGGAACAGTAAGCGATCGTTTCAGTAGCATTGTGAAATTCAATTGCTTTTGTACTTGGCAGCGACTGATTCGAGCGCAACACGGCGTCTGTCATTTTGAGACGCTGCTTTTCGCTGAACACTGATTGCGTTAAATTTAAAAGCTTGATTTTGAGCCTATGGAAAATCACACTGAACAACAAAGATGGACGCTTAGAATATCACACACATTACATACTTAAATAAATACTGATGTTATTTTTTTATTTAATTTTTTTAATTCCTAGTTGTAAACGAATCTTGAAATTTCCAAATTGTATGCACAATGAATCAAGTTTCTCGTATTTGCGTCAAGCGTGACAACCAACGCACAGTCACAATACAACAATGCACGACGACAACCCAATCACAGGTAGTAAATGACTTGACTTGATAGTTGCTCTTTTTTTTTCTTTTACAGGTAAAACAGGATCATGTCTCACGTGCTTTGCTTAAGATTTTTTTAACAACGAATTTTACTCGAGGCTACTTTTTTTTAAGTTTGGACTTAATCCACGCATGCGTGTAGAGACACTTGTAGATATCTAGGGCTCAACCTTGTAACCAATAATTACTATAGTAAGTAGCACTGAATTTTGAACAGATTTTTTAAACGTTTTGAACAACTTCCAGTTGCAGAACAGGTAGCGAAGATTGTAGGATGTTGGGCGTTGGCGTAATTTATGGGATGCGAGGACTGTCATCCCATTAGAATGGCTCTTATCACTTTCCTTTGTTGACGCTAATTCACATAATTAACCTTTACTTACCTGTTCAATTTAGAATTAGAACAAATGAATTCTGAGTATCATCTCCACGCCGGTCTTGCGTGACGACTTCTACTCAAGCCTAAATTGCACGCTAGCATTGACTCGCTAAAAGAAGCATAGTGAAGTTGTGATCTGTTTAGTATGCAAAAAAAAAGAGGAACAAAAGAAATCATGCAAATCGGAAACAGAAAGGACAAAAGATCTGAAAAGATTTTAAACTGCACCAACAGGAAAAGCGTTTAGAACTTGTTTAGTTTGCATAATATTATACGCATTCCAGGTTTAGGATTTGCCAAAATTTAAATGTGGCCCAGACGCCGTTTTCATATTGAACAGCATATCCAGCCTGAATTAGTACTCAATCAAGTAAGATTTATTCAGATTTATTTAAATCAAATTTCCTATTCAGACAAACCACTTCATCACTTCCTACTAAAAATAATGATGAAACGTTCCAAGTCCTGCTTCTTACCTTGCATAGGAGCTCCATTATTAAGGATTTCATCGTTAAGTTTGAGGTGTTGAAAAAGCTGACAATGGTCCAAAAAAAAGTTTTAGAATTTTTTTCTCGTTGTCCTTGGAATTCGGATACTTATTTCGTAAAATTAAATTACTGAACTCCGCAACCCACGTATTTGAGTCCCACACATACTTGGAAGACTTTACTTGTCCAATTTACATGCATTTAAAAAAATCGAGGCGAGAAGTAGAAGGTTTCTTCAAAGCCAATACAATGTGCTAAATAAAGCACAATAATTTTCCGGGAACAGAACATTCAAGTAAATACTTAAGACTAGCCAAACGAGGTAGTTGTAAGTAGGGCTCCATAAAATAAAATTGAATTCATCCTGTCCTAACACTAGCATGATTGTCTCAATAATTCAAGTTCAGCACTGCAAAACTCTCAGAATTTTGGACGACTAATGCGGATTTTTATTAAAAAAAAAAGATATAGTGAAGCGTTCATTGTGAATTTCAAGAACGAAAATCCGCTTACTAATTGAGTTCCGGTTGAAAACAACATAAACGTTGAGTCATGTAGGAAAATGTGTCCAGTGCTTAAGAAGCTTGACTTTCGCAAATTGTTTGCCTTGAAATCTTAGCAGAAGTCGAAGGCGAATTTAAGTTGCTAATTGTTATTGCCCGACGTCAGTGCCTGGACGCTTAACAAATTTCCTATTGGTTTCTAAAAGCGTATATTCTCCAACACATGACTAACAATTATGAGCAATTCAATTTATTTTTATGATTTCTAATTGCCCAATTTCATATTTTGGTTTAAAAGAAGCCCGACAAAACGAGAAGATGCAGTTTCTTTGCAAAGCTTAAAGTCCGTTCCCATAATTTAACAAATTTGTAAAAATGAAGCTAGCCGTAGGACTCCTTGCATTCGTCGCTACCGTTTCGGGAGGAATTTTGGATAATCATGCAGTATACAAAATTAGGAACAAGGCCGACGGAGGGGTATTTAAAGAAATATATATTTAAAATTATATGATTTCGTATATTCCATATAAGATAATATATTGTATAAGAAGGTTATAAACGGATTATATAACATGAGTTTATATGCAATACAATATCACGTATTTTGAAATGTTCAATACTTCGCGCAGGTTCTGTCTATGAAGGACACCGACAGTTCAAAAGTATATTTGAAAGAGGACATGGATTTAGCCACTCAGAAATGGCGTGCGAAGAAGCCATGTAAGTTAAACATTCCCATTTTCTAACCTTTGACCTTCAATGATTTAATTTATTTTTTAAGTGATTATGCGCTCGGAATGGGAATTGAAGCCAACTTCCGACGAATCGAATGACCTCATGATCGAAGTGTCTTCTTCTTCAGTCCAGGCTTTGGTAAGGATTACCAATCGCCTCTTTTCCACTTTTATAATTGGCTCTTATTTGAGTATTTCAAATAATATTTTTAGCCTACAAGTGGTGACGCGAAGTACTGGCACATAAGTGACTACGGAGAAGGAACCTTCCAGGTCAAAAACTATGCCACAGAAATGTGCCTCACGAGTCAAGGGTACTTTTTAGATTACTCACGAGTAATTGAACTTGTCGTTAAACACTTTTACGAGAAATTGTTGTGATTTGTTACAGATTGAATAGGAAGGTAACGCTGAGCCCCTGCACAGGTACGCTTCAGCAGCAGTGGCGTTTCAAAGAGCTATAATTACCTGAAATGGTCCTTGTACCTGTAATTATCTGTTAATTGCTTTGGTCTTGAGTAAAAAATAAATTGGGATTTATATAGAAAATGCTTTGTTCAGCTACTAACTACTGCTCTATTTTTCTATTTTTTGTTTGCAAAATAAGATGATCTTAATTTTTGCAATAGCATTTTCTTAATAATGGAAAATTGTTTCGGGAAATGGGCGGATACAGATCCTATAAAATAGTTAAAACAACAACCTTCCTAAACCATCTTTTTAAAAATAAGAATGTTAGTATTCATCAAGAACTTTGTCGGTAATTTAGATTGTAATAAAATCAAACAATACGAAATTGAAAGGCAGCCATAAAAGTTGAAGAGAAAGTTGCAATGAACAAAATACTTTCAGTTTTAGCTATTTGGCATTCACGGTACACGCATCGGGTTCAGCGCTGAA
>VYYI01003737.1:0-11584 GCA_021029175.1 Bilobella aurantiaca
TGTCAGCTGAAAAAAAAGTTGCGAGTGACAAAAATCGGACAGAAATGATAGAAAAGCCAGAGTAAAAATGGTTTTGGGCTCACGAGCCTCACACGTAACAACGTGAAATTGGTATAGTTCAGTTTTGTTGTGTTGTATCTATATTATAAAAATTGTTTGAGAGTACTAATGAGACTACTATGACTCATAATTATTCTTGTGGTTTTGTATATAAACGCATCGTATTTATATGAAAACCAGCTAATCCAGTCCGTCCCAAGACAGTTTGATTTTATATTTAGCTTGTGGGTCCTCATGTCCTAACATAGCTAGTTGTACTTTCTTACTGCAAATGCAAATACTGTTAATAATTCTAATTCTAACTAATATAACCTCATCGTTTATTTATTTTAAACATTTTCATTTGATTGTAATTAGTACTTAAGTGGACTATATATTATGTTTACTCATACTCTCGTACTCAATTTGATCTGGGCGTGCCTTTTATCAAATAAAATTCATCTTCCCTGCAAATCCAATGCAACTTACTCCTCTAATGTTCTTTCATTTTCCTTGTTTAATTTAAACTGTAAAAAGTCCATGCCCATCTCCAGTTCGTGATTTTGAAATGGAGTTGATTTTTGATGTAACAACATGTTATTGTCAGCTGAAAAAAAAGTTGCGAGTGACAAAAATCGGACAGAAATGATAGAAAAGCCAGAGTAAAAATGGTTTTGGGCTCACGAGCCTCACACGTAACAACGTGATTACAAGGGTGTGATGGAGTACGTAATTTGGGTGGGTTCGTGCTAAGCTCCTATCAAAACTTGCATATGGATTTTTTATGGTCCAAGGTACAATATCAAAAGGCCAAAAATTTTAATGTTTTGTCCTATCCTTCGAAGTTTGCTGGAGAAAAGGGCGTTTTTTTTTTGCAAATAAATAAGTTTGGTACCTAGGGGGTGGATTATGGTAACACTCCGGGTAGAAATTAATTTGAATTTTCCAAGGGTTGAAGGTTAAATATTAGAATGTTTAAGTTTGGAAATATCAACGTATTTCCTGCACAGACCTATATAGCTGCCGGCGCCTTATTTTCCCCATAAATAGATTATCTAGGATACTCAATATTGTAACTCTAGTTTTTATGCCGCCCAAATACACAACGTCTAAACAGTAAATATTTTCAACATTGTAAAAATTTTAATTTAAAAGTTTAAGAAAATAGGTTCAGGAGCAAATTTTTAGTTTAAATTTTAGGGCAAGTCTTTACACTTGCCTTTCATTACAAACTTTATTTATGCACTTATTTTCACGCTTTCGGTCGTCGCATCTTCGCTTCTTGGTATTCACCGAAATGCAAAAAAAAATTGTATCTTACTTTGAATTCCGATTTCCCGATTATCATAAAAAAATTGAGTTGGTAATTTAAAATAGCTAAAAAAAATTACTGTTAATGCTTGCTTTTTTTATTTACTTCTTTTATTTAAAAGTAAAGGAGCGTTATTTGAAATTCCGGCAGATCCATGCTTAACACAAAACTAAACTTCTTAACTTTAGTTTAGAAGTACTTTTGTAACTTTCTTAGAATCGCTCGTTTGGATCAACAGCAGTGAACTAGTTTGAAACATCAACAGATGCCAAAAGTTTACGCACAATAAACAGTATTCAGTTTTTCTCCATAAACACACGGTGCAAGTTAAACTTGTCGGTAAAATCAACTGAACAAAATCATTTAGACTTAATGTTGCCAGAATGTTTTTTTTGTCATTTGATTTACATAATCAATTATGTGTATCGTTTCAAATATAAACTTCTGAATGTAACATTATTTGATCACACAAGGTCCCTTGATATACCATTAGATGATGCATTAAAAAGTTTTTATGATTACCTGCTTAAGAAGTGATTACCAGGTGTAAAAATTTTAAAATCCGTAAGATTCCAAATACTTTCAATCGGATTAGAATCGATTTTTGGTGAAGTCAAGTACAAAACTATCGTTCCTTTGTAAATTGCCGTTAGTGTAAGGGCCACTAGGATCCAAATGTTTCGCAAATGTTTTCGAACATGTTCAGCTGCAGCCCCTTCCCAGGGATGTAGCTTAGCTTGTCTAAAATGTCGAGCCTCTTCCAATAAATATGCTCCCATTTCCAGCATAATATTTATCCAGTATAAGAGTTGTTGATTTGGGAATTTATTAGCATGACTACGATTAATGCGAACCAAAATGATTGTTATTATGACCAAGGATGTTCCAATTCCTACCCAAGTGCACTCTTCAAAAGGAACGATGTAAAACGTGAAAGTTAGTTTACTGTAAGATCCGTAACATGTTACAAAATTGAAATGTGATGAAGCACTTAGAAAAAAATGTCCATTAACTTTGTTTGAATGCTCCATTCCCAAATAACTTCTTGCGCTTCCGTCTTCAAATTGTAGTTTTGGATGATCATGGTACGTCCAGAGTTTGAAATGCCGCCGAACAGTACTCTTGTTGTAGTTCAGTATGCCATAAATGGTTGCCTGTAAGCAAGGTAGGCATATTAGTAACTTAATAATTTCAGAATGTATAGTACTAAACTTTAAAGTATAAGTAGCATATTTAGTAAAGAGTGAGATTATTAAGCGTTGTGGAAAGTGGTCAGTGTAATGCAGATTACTACTGAGAAACACTGAACATAATACTTTGAGTGTCATAAATTGATCAAAAAATTATTAAAAAACAAAAACTTTTCAAGAAACAAGAATAAAATAGGAAAATAACTTACTGGTGGCCCGCTACGTCGTTTTCACTATACTAGAGCTTATGGTGTAGTTTTATATACAAAGTTTTTTTATGCCTTGGAATCATGCAAAGTCGAAACTACTTTCATTTATACATTTTACTCTTACTAATAAATTAAATTAATTTACATTAATTATTGCTAAACTAATTAACACACCTGTATAGCCGCTTCATGTAGGCGATTCTCTGTGTTAGAGACATAGCAACTGAAGCCTCTTAGAAAGTGCTTTAATAAAGTTGACTTTTTACAAAAGCGGTATGTCTCGATACGCAAGTTGTATGACCAGACCACAAAATGCTCACTTTGAAGGCTATTTTCACTGCCTTCTTTGTAAGCAAGGTCAAAAGATCTACGTAGATTTGGCAAATGAATTTTTACTTTTTTATCTGTTAGTGTATACCGATTGTCCTTGTGCTCTTGATTTTGTACGTAAAGGCAGAATGGACATAGATATGAAGCGTTTACAACTTCAAGATTTGTTGTATTTGAAGTGGGCGTTAAGTATATGGTGTACAATGTCACGAGGTACATATTTACCACTGTTGTAAACGTTTTAAGTACGTCATAGGACGAAAAAAATACAAAGAGCATTACGGGAACTTGGAAAACATGATTGCCTATATAATGTTGCGCTTTTAGACCAGTTTTAAATGGGTTCTTATATCTTTCTATAGCGAGTTTTGACAGGAATTTTTTAGAAAATTCAACTTCAGGTGGGAAAATAAGGAAGAACGCTACACATCTAGAAGACTGGGAAATTTGTGCTTTCCTAAACGAAGGAATCACATCGTCGACTTTTATTGTCTGAAATATATTTAGTGGTACTGATGTAATGGGCAACTTAAAGCTGGGACCGAAAAGTTGAATAGCAATGTTACAGTTAGCATAGGCGTAAATAGCAGGTGACAAGATACTAACCTGCCAAAATTGATAAGTAATAATAAACCGGTCACTTATCAATAAATATATCAGAATATTAATTATATGACGGGATTTATCAATACCATTGTAAAGCAAAAAATGTCTCATTATTTAATAGTTGTTTTTTGTTAGTATTTAATTATATAAATTTACATTCGATTTGTCTAATTGGGCAAAGGATTAATATCGTAATGATAATTTCAATGCCCAGACAAACCTTAAGTGTTTGAAAACTTTGCATGACTTTTATTCTGTCTGGCAAACACTACTGCTAATTTAAAAAAGTACATATGCAATTTTGACTTCTCTTTTGCCATCAGTATCAACTTCCAGGCATTCCTAAGAGAATTATTTTCAAATTTAAATATTGCATATTTGTCTGGAAGTGGCTCGAGGCAAGAGGCGTGGCGAATATTAAATTCGGCTAGGTAGACTGTCCTAAATTACTGTTTTCTAGAATATGTTTTTTAGTCAATACAAAATGAAATTAGAAGCTTATTGGAATTTGACAAAAAAAATATGTTATTCACTATTCCTGTTGTACAGTCAACATGGTTGTTCAAGAAAGGATTACATGAAGGTCATTAAGAAAATGCTACACACTTGTTTCGAGTCTACATAATTGTTACAAATGGAGATTGGCGTTGCATAATTTATAGTTCAACTCTACATAATTGCAAGTTATATCGATTTTAATTATTGTCCAACTCCATCTGCGTCGCACAAAATCTTTTTAAAAATTGGCAATTAATTTTATAGCGAATACATTTTTAGTTGGATGTACAGTAAATATTGTGTAGTAGCTTTAGCGACTCGCGAAATAGCTCGACTACTCGTTGATGCTTTTTTAAATTTCGAAAGACTTTACCTTTTTTGGGTGTGGGTTTTACGTTCTATTATGTCATGTACAATTTTTGATTTACTATAATTTCTCAAACATATGCGTTTGAAGAAACTAAAACATACGCTTAAAAATGATAAATGAAACAGTGATGGAATTAGGCACATTTGGTTTACCTGTTTTCCTTTAGTTTCAAAACTGGGATTTGGAAACAAAAGGTTTTTTTGATTTATTTTGGAGGCTAATTACTTTAGGGGCAATTATCCCGAAGGTTACATTTCCTATGCTTTAAAGTATGCCGAATTCTACCTTATTATTCTACTTCACAAAACCATGGTAGAACAATCACATTATTATCTGAATGTAGCAATATAACACAATAAAATGCTTCAAAGAAGAAGGCGGAACCGCCTTTGAATCAAAATTTTAAAACTAATTCGAAATGAGTAATGCATAATCAGCAAATGTAAACCGCTCACATTAAAATAACAGCTCTACAATTACACGTGCAGCACTTAAACGTGCTCAATTGAATTTGCACGAGACATTTCTTAACGCAATTTATATTTACAATAAATATAATAATATGTACATCAATTCGTTAATTCTACAAGTAGAGAACCTAAATATAAAATTTAACAGAAATTAAATGGGAAAAGGTCAAGGACTCGCATTCTTCCAAGTACAGCATTTTATGTTAATTTTCTTCCAAAATATATTTTTAAAAAATTCAAAACAATTCTTAGAAATGAGTCGAGTATCTATAAAAACAGGTAGTATTTCGAATTTTAAAAACTGTTAGAAAGCCAAAGCTTGTCTTCAAATCTGATCATTTTCAAAACTAACGCTAAACGAGAAGACTTCTGTAAGGAACTATTTTGCCAAAATTTACTCTTCATTTAGTAATATGTATATCTTCCTACTGCTATTCTGCTCAATATTATTCCCAGTTAATGGGATAAAGTTATCCATTTTAGGAAAGACTCTTATAGATAGTTTACCACCAGATACTGGCAAAACAAGGAATACTGCATTTTGGAAGAACTGGTTTGAAGAATTCAGTTTGAAGTCTCAAGATGATTCATATTGCGTTAGAGAAGGCTACTTTCCGCATCGACGCTCCTGTCACAAATTCTCTCGCTGCGTGTATGTCAGAGAAACAAATAGTTTTCAGAAGTACGACTACAGTTGCGCCCCTGGAACAACATTTGACGTGCAATTGGGAAAATGTCAACATACGTTGAAGGCATCGACGGCATCCGAATGCGAGTTTGAAGCAGGGACACTAAATGCTTCACAAAATGAACGGCACTTCAATACTTATGGCACCGATGGCTTCTTTATTGGATTTGGTAAGAAAAATTGAATGAAATACTTTTGCGCCTAATTGGGAGGTATTGACTTTTTCACAATTTTAAGACATTTATTGAAAACAATAATGTTTTTTTGAAACATTTAATTTCTCGTAACCATTCCTCTTTAGTGTATGCTAGTTACTTTTATATATATATATATATATATATATGGAATTAAATATTTTTCTATTTCTATTAAATTAAACTCCAAATATAACAATAGCTAACGGCAGTTTGGAGACAATTTCGAAACATTTCGTAGCTTACCAATTCATTTCAATGTTTGCATGAAAATAACTTTATACCATGCTATGCATTTTTATCTTTTATAACATTACAATAAAATATATATGGCTAAGATGGCTCTTATAGAACTCTGATGATAAATTCACAAAGTTATAGTCAACATTTCTAAATACAGTTTAACTTAAATTATTGAATAAATCATGGCACAACATTCTATAAATCTACTAGTTAATTAATTCAAACTTTACAAATGTTTCCAGAAACGGAAAACTACTGTGTCTACGATCTCCAAATGCACTACCTCCTTGGCTCGCCTGATGGCGTCCTGAAGCGGATTATTGGCTTCAACGGACAATTCCCTGGACCAACGCTTACTTGCACGCGCGGAAAAACAATGGTTGTCCGTGTGACCAATTCTATTGCCGATGTCAATGAGCCTACTTCAATCCATTGGCACGGCATTGAGCAAAACATGTCACCATTTTACGATGGGCCTGAATCTCTTACACAATGCCCAATCATCAGAAACACCTCTATGATCTACAAGTTTCAGCTATTCCAATCCGGAACTTACTGGTAAAATAACATTTATTTTAACATCACATTAATACTTACCTATTCTTTACATTACTTTAAAGACACTGATCTTGAAACTTGAGAATATATTTAAACGACTAAAAGTTTATTGTTCTATTAGTTTTTCAAAACTAAGTCGCTATCATATATATTATTTACAATTAAAAACTGCGTGTCAACTCGAAGTTTACACTTTAAAAAGGAATTATATTTAAGTCGATGATGGACCAAGTTAGGCTCAATTGGAGAATACTTGTATATTGTGGAAATGTTTTGCATATGTTAGGGAGAATATTGTACAACTATGGATGGGGCGCGGTACAAGTCCGAGTATAATGTAGGTAGAAACTAAATTAATATTGAAAATCATGTTGAACGAATTTTTGAATTTATATCTCTAGTTTTTACATGACATGCAAATTTATTGCATAGAAGATGCTGATTTGTCAGATACGTCATGCATCAGTGCTAACCGATCCGTTTGACAATTCTGTTATGAGCATATTTAAGCAATGAGTTTATTTAAGCAAATAAATTTAATGGTTTTTCGAGTTGTTAATTTTTTGGTTTACTTAATTTTGCAGGTATCACTCTCATCACTCCTACCAATATGTCGACGGTGCTTGGGGTTTTCTAATTGTTAAAAACACACCTCGAGAGGTTTGGCAGAATGCTTATGACGAAGAATTAACGATTTACCGTCAATGATTGGACGCATCGCCCTGCTCAACAATTGAGCGAAATTTACCTAACCCGAGGGATTTTTCCCATTTCCAACTCATCACTAATCAACGCTCGTGGAACGTTCAACTGCTCAAATGTCGAGCCAGGTCAAATCTGCAACCCATCCCTTCAGTCCCCTTCGGTAATTAACGTTGTCCGTGGGAAGCGATACCGACTTCGCGTTTTGAACGCAGCTGGAGCGCGAACCTACAATTTTTCGATAGATAACCATAAAATGGTCGCTATCGAAACCGACGGAGTAGATACTTTTATGAGTCCACAAGTCGACGTAGTTAATCTCCTACCGGCACACCGATATTCTCTGCTGGTTACTATGAATCAACCACTTCAGGACTATTGGATTCGGATCTCGGGCGAAGGGCCCCCATCACCAGGGCTCCTCGGAAGGGCCATATTACGATACTCTTCCGTAAGTCCCCAAGGTACAACAGACGGTAATATAGCACCCGCAGCTATTGCACCTGCTGCGGTACCGGATCCAGGGGCAGTTCAAGGGCGACCTGACTTTCAAGACATCCCTTGGGCGACTATCATTAGCTCTGGAGGGATACGTGCAGCGACATCAAGGGAACTAAATGCATTTTTTCCGTTTGCACCGCCTTCGATTGTAAGCAGGCAAGATGATATTGAGGCGAGGATAATGGCAGAGGCCCTTAAGGGTCCACTCCCTACAACGAGCCCTGTGGACCCTTCGACTGCAGTTATGCTGAACCAAATGAACTGTCCACCTTATTACGTTGGAGGAAATGGAAATGCACCGAATTTCTATGATCAATTGGTAACTATTCTAGTAGAGGACTGTCCAACAGTAGCAGCCCCAGCGCGCCAGTGCATGAACGGCCTTCCATTTACGCCTGGCGCCCAAAATACGCTTCCAGTATTGTTTCAAGTAATTAAGAATCAAACCATTGCGCAGAATTATCGGCCAATTTACACTCCAACAAAAGGAAAAGTAAGTTTTTTAGTCCTCTTTAATTTATTCTGATTTTCAGTAACTCTCAATTTTTAAAACACTAATATGCTATTAAATTTGCGCTTTTCTTTAACTTCAATTAACATTCTTATTCAAAATCAACCCTTTTAGAGTTGAGTTTTATTATATTTGAATTTAGTTTTCTTTCAAATCAGAAAGCGTAAAAGTTTTAGGAAAGCATATAAAGCAAAGAAATTAAATAAAAATGTGGTTTGATGAATTATTTTAAATAATAATTGTTATTTCATATATTAAGTTTTGTACTTTGTTTTAGGTCATTCGAATTGTTGTCAACAATCATCACAGGTTTCCACATCCATGGCATCTACATGGTATGAGGCATAACTACAAATGTTATTGTTTTAAATAAATAATATGGTAATAATGTAACGTGTAATGTGTTCAATGAGAACTACCTGTTATGCTTGTCTTGGTGTAATATTTGTGTTAGTATGTATTGAGTGTTGTAAGTGACCGTTTGATTTGTACTTGAAGGTCATACATTCTGGGTACTTGGACAAGGGGCAGCAAATGCTGGAGACTACTTTGAGTCACGTGACGGGCCTACATTGAATATTGGAGGTGTGCGCCGAGATACTACTTTTTCTCTAGGAAGCTCTTGGGCAGTTATGACTTATATTACGGGGAATCCAGGGGCCTGGTTTTTCCATTGTCATATTAATTGGGTAAATACGTTCATATGTTATTTTATATGAGTACACAGCACAATATGTAAAGTATATTGGCTTGTATTTGATTGCTTAGTATAATTAATATTTTTTTATTCTAAATTTCAATGATTTTCATCTTATTTGATTGATTACGCTGTATGTATGTGCTGATATCAATTTTCAACTAATTGTGACATTTATTAAATTTAGCACTTGGAAGCTGGACTTGGCGTTACTTTCATTGAGGCTGCAGAGGATGTCCAGAAAGTTTATGCTCATCCGCCCCTGCAATCTTTTCTTACGTGCGCCGCCGTTGGCGTGAACATTTACTAGTACTTACATAAGTTCTAGTACATGGTCAGAGTGCGGTTCCGTCAAAGTTTTACATCTTCAATATCACTAATTTAATCTTATTTCTAATTAACTACTATGGCACATCATCATGTCGGAATGCTATTTAAAAAAAAATTAATATTTAATCATAACTAACTAATTCAGAATTCTTTTTGATAAATTTAAAGGACATATAGTTGACAGAATGCCAACTTTACATATAAGAAAATTAAAAAAGTTACTTTTACTAACTGCTTATCTCAGCTAACTAATTAGGAATCGTTTTTTAACTATTCAAAATCCATTACATCAGCGTAATTTATATTTTTTACGCTATAATTTCTGATTTGTTTGTCTTCATTGCCAATAAACCGTGGTAAATAAACAAGTAGCGGAAGTAGGAAACTTAGAACTAGAAAAATATTATCATTAGATAATAGAATTCTTGCTTTTCGGAAGCTAATAGGCCATTTTAAATATGCAAAGCGTTTTAGGTCATCAGGATCAACATTTTTTGATGCTCTTTGACATTTAGGCCTGGTCAATGTTTGCGTGTGCTAGTGAGTGGGGAGGGTGGCCTGTCAATTTGACTAGGAAGTTCCGAGATCTGAAGCTAATGGGGTTTCTGCTAGGCAATGAACGTGGGGTTGACCACCGAGGAGCCTCTTGCTGAGGCTCCACATTCTAGGCCTCCACTCACCACTAATACACCACCACTTTCTTTTTCCGTGCTGGTTACTGTGCTGGTGCAGGGATTAGATCTCGGCACCTACCCAAGTTAGGACAAGGGTTATAACCCCCCGGACTATGGGCCTTAGGTATTAGAATCAACATTATGTTTTGTTATATGCAAAACTTGACTTTGACCTTGAAAGGTCATTTTTAAGTCAAAGGGTCATTTCCGAGTAAAAGGGGGCCCTTCGATCATCGGGACTATCATAACTTTTTGTTTCATGCAAAACTAGAGTTTGGCCTTGAAAGGTCATTTTGAGGTCAAAGGGTCATTTTGGGGGTCATTGGGGGCTACAAGAAAGTGTCTGACACAAATATTGCTCCCTTTTATAAGAGGAACAACTTTTGTAGGGTCATTTTTTATGTTTTTATAGAATGATATAACACTGCCGATCAAAAAAAATACTTGAACTGGGTCGGGTATCAAGGAACATATATTCGAAAACTGCTTTGAGATCCGTTCAGAAGTTCCCGCGATATAAATTATACTCGGACGGACGAACGAACAAAATAAAAACGTAAAGTAGCTTTGGCTTTGAAATGAAATTTGCAAAGCTTAAATTTTTAAGCAGTACCCTTTACGTGAATCCGTTGTATGCGACTTTAAAGCGTCCAAATATAATGTAAAAAATATAATGTTACAACTGTTATATTTTATGCCAACGTGCTTCTGGAAATGTGAAACAAAACTGCTTGAGACGTTGTTGGAGTATAAACAAAGTATTTATATGTAAGAAAATAATTATCCGCCTCACATTGCCATTTGGTGTTTCTTGAGTAACGGATAGCCAAATAATTCACAGTAACTCATATTTTGAATTAAAAAAAAAACACAATATGCAATTACCTAATTATCTAATGAAGTAGCTAAAACGTTACAAAGGCATAATGGTTGGAATAAATTATTGAATAGCTAAGCCGCGTTGGAATTTGAAGTTTTGCATTCTCTTGCCTTCCATTGTACTCTCAACAATTTTATGTTGTCTTATCTTTTTCCGGTAACTGCAAAATGAAATTTCAAAGCACTGAATCGGCTTACACACCGGTTTTGAATTTGTTCTTTTGTTTTGATTCTCCAATTGTCTCGTTTAATTTAAGTGAACGAGACAGTCGTGTACTCAAACTATTAAAGTAATCTAAAATATTTTCTAACGGGCCGTTTTAGTACATGATGAGGGGAATGCGAGTAACATTTGCATCTACTTATTAGTAGCGGAAGCGAAGCTGAAAGCTACTTATGTTTTCGTCATTACTATCCGTCCGTCCGTCTGTCCGTCTGTCTGTCCGAGTATCACGTGTATCTCAGGAACCACTGAACATATCTCAAATCTGTTTTCAGTGATGTGTTTCTAAGGTTCCGGCGCAGTTCAAGTTTGTTTTTGTTTGATCGGAAGTGACCCCCCTGGGGGGTAAAAGGTCAAGGT
>VYYI01003738.1:0-11579 GCA_021029175.1 Bilobella aurantiaca
AGAGTTCCGTGCAGAAAGGTTGACTAAACATAGGACATAAGTAATAATTGTTCTATCCCACCTCTTGTAGCTCCTTGTTTTGAAACTGATAATCACAGCAATATAAAGTTAACATGATAAACTGTTCCACCAATGAAGGTTACCAGCCCCCATGAGTCGATGTGTTTTTACAAAGTTTAGGTATACTTTTCACCAAAATCTCATTTTTGGAGGAAATTCTTGGGGTCACTAATTGTGAAGGTTTATATATGCATACTCGCCTAGTATCATAGTTTCGTTGTACGAATTCTTGAGAGTTCCGTGCAGAAAGTTTGACTAAACATAGGACATAAGTAAAAATCGTTATTTCCCATCTCTTGTAGCTCCTTGTTTTAAAACTGATAAACACAGCAATATAAAGTTAACATGATAAACTGTTCCACCAATAAAGGTTAACAGCCCCCATCAGTCGATGTGTTTTTACAAAGTTTAGGAGTACTTTTACCACTTATGCAAATTAGCATTACTGCTTGTTTATCATTCTGAACTGAGGTGAGGATGATTTCTCACGGCGAGCCGTTTCCAATTACCAGAATAGGTAGAAATACCACGGGCATTTCAGTTCTAAATAATCTTATATTTCACAACCCTAAATAGTACAACTTAACAATAAAGCAAAGTACTCACTACCCTTAGCCGACCTTTCATTAACCATGAACCAGTGGCGAAAAAATCTGTATTTAACTCAGCTGAGTAAGAGGACTTGAGTTCTGTGAGAAAATTCGAATTCTCAATAAACGATTCATCAGAAAGTGGGATATTGGACTCTTCAATCTCTACGGCCATACGAGCCGAAACTTAAGAATCTTTGTCCGTAGGCTTAACGTCAAAGGCTTTTACCGAGAGAATAGGCTTATAATGGGATTCCAAATTTTGAGCGTGTAAAACGACTGGCGTCTCAATTGTTGAAGCACAGCAGGACTTAGTGTGGACAAATCAAATAAAGGAAGAACGCTTTTCTCCTTGTGTTCACTCGCGACAGGATGTTTTTTGACGTACAAAAGTCCATTCCGAGGACCACTTCGGCTGCTAGGTCCGGTAAAATGTTCATAAAGGATTTAAACTTTATTTCTTCGATAGAGAGGGTTAAGTTGCCTGCTTGGTTAGCATTGTACTGTATGTGTTGCTTGCCAGCGGCAAGTTTAACCCTAAACGGACTCGTAAATCGGAATTGATCACGGGATTTTGGAAAGCAATGCTAGGCTTATGCAAGGAATTGAAGCTCCTGTGTCAACTTTTGTGTTAACACACATTTATCTTAAGTAAACAAACTGGTAAAACGTAGTAAATGGATCCTTTCGTGGTTCAGAACAAGAGTCTTACAAAACTTCACAAAATTACTCGAGGGTTTTGTGACTTCCACTGCCTCGTCAGAATTTTTGAAGTCAAAAATTTTAATTGTCGAGCTGTTAGTAGCTGGCGACAAATATTGCTCCGACAAAAAGGCTGAACAATATGAAGCAAAAGAAAAATGGCTCGCTTTTGATATAAATGTGCTTCCGTTCATTTGTACAATAGCATCATTTGTTCCTTTGTGAAAACTTGTTAACTTTAAATTTTCGTTTAGTTGTTTTAATCTAGTATAAGTTGTGGCAACGTCATCTGGCAATTGTTTTGCATTATATTTAGTAAAGTTTGGGACATTATTTCTATTGGCGTTAGAGTCAAAAAATTTAGTTTCTTATGTAACTTATATGACAACGTTTATTTTATTGATCATAACGTCATTTTGTTTCTTGTTAGCGCTCGCAACGTCGTGCGAGCACGGCGCATGCGAGGTAGAAAAAAATTATACATTTTACAAATCCGCTAAACCATGCTAAGCTAATAGGAGCTGGCGGGTTTTCTGCCAAGCACCGCGCGCGACAAACATCTTTGCTATTGGATTTAATATCCTTTCAGATAAGTTTTAGTGACAACGTATTTTTTTCAAAATGAACTCTTGGAAAAATTCATAAAAGTTAGGGTTTTGGATCTTGTTTCGGGGATAATCGGTTTGCGTCGTTTGCCCTCCTAGTATTCCGAATGCTTAGGTGCCAAGGATGTCTTCAGCATGTCGGTGAGATCCGTGATGGCAGAGATCAATTGCGGAACGCAATTACCCTCCGCAGCTTGCGGTCTTGCTACAGTAACCGAAGCAGATGGTACCTGTCCAGCAACTGGAGGCCAACTGTGCCTGTTGGGGCTGAGCAACTTGCGCAAAGGTGCGGATTGGGGTGTACACATTTGTGGCACCAGAGTAAAAATTGGAAATTGGTAGTTGTGGCGTGAAACCAAAGAGCGGCAACGTACACTCAATGAGCCAATACTTTGAAATTGAAAATGTTGACGGTGTTGGTCTAGTAGTGTAGGGTGTCTGTCTCTCTCTACTCTACTCTCTCTCGGGGGATTAAAATCCCCCGATCAGCCACCAAAAAGTCTTTGTTGTTGGTTTCCCCCTTAAAGGAAACCCTTTTCCCGTTTGCCTCTGATCAAGTTTTGCCCAAACCTCGGTGATTAGGCATACTCAGACAGAGGATTTGGAAATAATCCAATAGGTTTCTCTAATAGAGTCACCTGTGGCTATTAGGCGAAAGCTAAGCCCGTACCTCACGTCAGGTTGGTGTCCTCGCTTTGTAGACTAGGCTCGAAAAATAGAATGTTACGAATTGTCTGCTTTGCCCGCTTGATTACAACTTCCATGCCCATGAGTCCTTATCACTCCTCATCCCTACCCTTCCTTTCTTGTTGACCATCCGCTTTGCGGAAATATCAAAATTCGCTCCTTTATTTTTACATATTTACTGCGATAGAAAGCAGGACATCATTTCTGAACATTGCAATATTTTTGGCAGAAAAGTCAAACTTGACGCTCGCGTTATATGCTTGTGGTGTTTGTGGAACAAATAAAACTCGCGGCGTGTACGCGGCTTGTAGAGTATAGAGAGCTCGTGGAGCATAAATGCCTTGCGTCAAATACCCTGGAGCATGTGTCGAGAAGAAAGCTCCTGCCCTGGAATTCAACGCCTGATAGTATGGAGGAGTCGCAAGTGAAGACAGGGAAGTTGGTAGCCTGTATAGCCTCCATCATCTGCATCTGTGTTGTGTTTTATTTCTATTGGCTTAGTCTCTGAGCGAAACTAGGACTCGATCACTCGCCATAACAACTTGAGGAACTTAGAAGGGCAATATCCCTCAAGGCAAATGATTTCTCGTGGTCTTCATGCAACTCACGGATATAATATTCCACCATCAAGTCGTCAGTCATGAAAGGGTTGAAATTGGTGAAAATCTCCAGTTTTTGAGTGGAGTATTGTTGCACACCATCTCTCATAAATTTCAGCGCCTTGTTCTTGATGCGAAACTCGGCCTTTTATTCCTTCAGGTTGAAGTGCTCCAGGTTCATTAGATACACATCTAAAACAGTAAAAATGTTTAAGAAAGCATAAAATAGTTTAATAAAAAGAAACTACGTAGCTTTTTGTTTCTAAAAATTAAAAAAAAAATAATGCGGACTATTGAAATCTAGCCCGTCCGATGACAGGGCTAGATTTAATAACTACAATAAAGTCCTCTTGTCCTAGGACAGGGTTGAATTTGCTAGGATTTAGTATAATAAATAAATATATATTTAAATGAGTTTGTTACATAATTGAATCACTCAAGTGTATTACTTATACTCTAAATTCTATTACTAGTCAAAAATTAAGAAATCAATCGGTAAACCTCGGGCTTTGTGTATAATAATGAAACAATAGAAGCTTTGAACAATAATAATGGTCAGTTTTGGAGGTAACAATATATGTGAAAAGATATACGGTTCTCAAAGGCAAGTAATAGATAGTACTATCCTATAACGAAAATCCAAGCCAAATTATGGCACTGCAGGATTTATTCATCATGTGATATTCGAGAGCTAGAGAGAAAACTATTAGATTTACTGAAAAGAAGCATAGCATTTGAAATTTTTTATTTATTTTTGAACCCAAAAATTTGACGGGTTACCTTACTATTCTATAAGCGATTGTATAACAAACATGGTTCACACAAAAGTAATTGATTAGATTTTTTGGACTTTGATGATCTTGGTTTGGATTTCTACCCATACTCCCCCACTCACAGCCACACGCGAGCATTGACAACTCCTATAGGCAAATGTAAGAAAAACATCAAAAAAAAATATATAAAAAACAAAACGTTACTATATCATCACAATGTATAAAGGACGGCGGTAAATTCGTTAGACTTATGTATGATTCACAACATGAGTAATTGTGTAACGATATAAAACGTATTTATTTTGTCTTTTCCTACCGCTATGTAGTTTGAAAAACTGCTATGTCAAAGGCCGTCATACTTTAAATTCATCCTTTTGCTCCATAAATTTGTGACGAAGTGCGCTCAGTTCGCCACTCTACTCCTATATTGCTTTGTGAGAGTGAAAGCTTGGATTTCTTTGGCCGAGTTTTGTATTCCAGCAATGGTAAACTAAAACTTAAAATTAACACAATATAGAGCTGGAAATATTCTTACAAAAACTATGAAGTCATTGTCGCCTATAGCAACCATACTTTGCAAAATAAACAATATAGCGGCTGGTTAAAAAGTTATCAAAACTACTGTCTGGACTTATCTATTCCTCTTACAGGAACCGTTGTGAGCTTCTACAGGCTGATCTTTGCCAAACTTATTTCGATGATTAAGCAGTGCTATTGAACTTTCCTTTAATGCAAAAATTGGCTGCTAACATCCACACATGGGCAAAAGAGCTGGGTTTCAATGATGCAAAATTATTGATTTTTTTTAAATTTTCGTAAATCCTTGTGGGATTTAACCCGTAAAATCCAAAGTGTCAATGTGTCCATGTGACAAGTTTGAGTTTTTTTTTAAGATTACAACAATACGCCGATTTCTCGAAAACAAAAACATACCATGTGTGGTATTTAACGTGATAAATGCTTTAAGTGATAGGAATAAATTATTTTAGCTTAAAGTCGATAATTTAATTTTTGTGGAATTCGATATTATATGAAACTAACAAGCCTGTACTAGGACATCATGTTTTAACGTTTAGCTTTTGGTCTTCTTGTTCTGTAACGGGCTATAATAACTTCATTGTAATTAATAATTTAATAACGTAGTCATAAGTACTTTCAATTATACTATATAATGAAACGGAGTTGGTGGTTGGTGGCGAGTCTTCAGGCAGCAACAAAACCAACTTTTTTCTGGTGATTTATAATTAGAGACGGTTTGGGCTTTTGGTGAGAGGCCTCGCCATAAATTTTTTTTTAATTTTTTTTTTACAATAAATTTTTTGAAATGAATGAACTACTTCGTCCTAATGATTCAGTCAATTACCCAACCTTGATATCAATTAGGTAATTACAATTAACAATTACGCATACTTCACTTTAGGAAGTTGAGTTTTACATGTAAATGGAGACTCTAACGTTCGCAGAAGCTAACTAACACCTTCATTTAACTAAAACAAAATTCTAATTAGTTAATTCTGATTTGCAATAATAAACTTTGGAAAATTGTTTTATATTAAATTGTTGGTTCTTACGTATGCTAAACCTAACCATGACCTTTAAATGGTTCAAAACAATTCTTAATTAGTTAATTATGATTACTAATTAACACAATTAACTTTTAAATATGGAGTTTTATATGAAATCACGGGTTCTTAAGTACGCTGTAGCTAACTCTAAATTGCTTAAGAAAATTTCTAATTGGTTAAGCGTGATTTACAGCTAACAACATTCAACATAGGATAATGTGTTAACGGAAGCATACTGCCGTCTTACGACGGGTTTGTTAGCTAGTAATTAGTAATTGATGTATTATTCCTTTGAATTAATCAGAAGGCCACTAAAGTGTTCTAATGCTAATTACAATTTGTTAATCGTAATTAACACTCAATTAGAGTTAAACCTATTATATTAGGCTATGGTTTAAGAGAATTGCAGTTCGAATTTGCCCATAGGTAGGTGCTTTCGTCATCTGTGATTGGGGACGCTACAAGTAACAACGAAACGACATTTGATTTGTTTACATTTTCAGTTCCTGTTTGTTTCCACTTAATCAATTACAATGATTGCTCCTCTGGTAATTGTCAGGTTGTTATTGGAAAACTTCCCCCTCTCCAACAACTTGCCAAGTCAAAATGAAAATGAATTTGCAAGAATACTTGCCGGTAAAGCAATGTTACCCACATCAAGTTTTATGAATGAAATGATTATGTGAACAAAATTAATTTCAAATTAAAAAAAATCAGAATTTCACAATTTGTGTAAGTTGTATGTAATTTTTAGATGAATTAATTGAATCTTTTCTATCACATCTTTCATTTAATTTGTATGTAATTTTCTTTTGTTAAGGAGATGATCCGTAACCGGGTGGAAGCAGTAGGGTTCACTTACGAGGAAGAAGAAGATCTTGTCATGGAAGGAGAAAGTAAACACTTTGAAACAATGGACTTCGAATTTGAAAATGAACAATGTACTCAGGCATCTCTTTCATCGGGATCATCGTATACCCCAAGCCCGCAGCAACCTGAATTATCTTTTATTTCTCTTGAAAACAAGAAGAATGCTGTGCAATTTTGGAAGTCTAAAAAAGCAACCTCTTTCATATCAATCAGTGAAAAACAGATTCAGGCGTTTAAAAAATCGGGAAGCCTTGTTCAGATGGGAAACACAAGTCAATGAATCTATCCGTCCGTCATCTTCAAGAAGAGTTGAAAAATGTCGATTAATTCAGAAAGAGGTTCTGAAAAGTATCGCGAAGCAAAAACCCAGAATCTCATTGTACACGACATCGATTTGCAAAAATGGGCTTTAATTGCGAATATGAAAGTAAAACTGTTTGGATTTACGGCTTTACCTAGCTGGGTTTTAAGCTTCAAGGTCCACCATCGAATTGTCTCCAGAAAGTTCAAAATTGTAACCAAAAATTGATGTAAAAAACTTGTGAAGATGTGAAACTAAAAGAGATAGTTTTCATAAACTCCGTTCAGCCATCACTAGAGCAAACCCCAGAAAAAGTATTTAACGTGGATCAAAGTGGGTTCCAATGGGAGATGCATAGCGGCCGAACATTTGCTGACAAAGGTAAAGCGCAGTTTATTGTTTGTTATATACTTTAATGTTCGTTTTAATCTAGTTCAGAGAACTCAAACAAGCCCGCCCTACGACACGGAAAATCGGAAATTAAAATTATGTATCCAGGCCATGGGAGGGCTTGTTTAACCATAGCAAACTCCATGCCAACAATAAACATATAATATGGTGATATTAGATGCGATTTTCTTTGATACAGGAACAAAACGTGTGTTTGGACAGGCCCATTCGTAAAGTGACATGACCCTTAGCTAAGTCGTTGGAAGTCATCCCCTCAGCCCCTCAAAATACATAGTTAAAATTTGTTTTTAAACCAAACCTTGATGGAATATAATGAATATTTGTACGTTAACAATTCAAATAATACCTAATTAGTTTAATAAATAATAAATTAGTATTTATTATACTATTATTATGATTATTATAATTAGTGATTTTGCAAAATACATTGAGGGGCTGAGGGTTTAACTTCTATCCACTCCATAGCTACACGATTCAACCTCAAATTTCTTTCGATGGTCGACTTCACTCTCCGCTTTATATTGTTTTACAAGAAAAATCTGGAAGTTTTGGTCATATTGTTGAGAGGAACATGATGAAGCCAGTCAATTTGCTTGTCGAAGCGTCGAAATCAGGGTAGTTGGACTCCTTGACTAAATGTGCATACCAACTTTAAATTTAAATTTAAACACGCATTTAAAAAAATGCTAATGCACATGTGTGTTTGTGTAGAATTTTTTAACCTAATTACGGGGCGCCATTTAATGAAACATGATTTTAAAAAATTATGTATTTTTTGCAGGGAAGGTGACCAAGGAGCACATCAGTTCATGGCTCACAAAAGTTTACTTCAAGGTTTCCGGCTACGAAGTCGACGTTGTTAATCGATGCCTTTTCTCAATATTTGGACACCTCAAACATGCAAACGGCTGGCGCAACAGGACTCATCCTGCCGCTTGACGTTTATTTTTTCGACCTTGGAAAGAATTTGTTCGAAAAATTGAAGACGCTGCAGGAGTTTATCTCTATGCATAGTTTACTCTATGAAGGAGTTTACGGAATTCTCGGGAAAAGGAACAGCATTTTAAAATTGCAATGTTTAGTTCATAACCAGTTCTCTTCTCTTAGGTACCACGAACTTATTAAGTACGCTTGGTTCAAGAGTGGCTATATTTCCAATAAGCCGAAGGAGTTGCAAATCCCAGTTCAGTTCTGCTTCCCAAACTTAATCACTACTTGTTCACTTTGCACCAAATTTAATTTCTTGTAATGCTCTTGGTGTGAGCAATTTTTTGTTTCCATCACTTTTTTGAGAAATATCATTATTGCGAGGAGGTTTGATTATAATTTATGTTTGATAAACCTTATACAAAGCAAATGGCTTAAAATATAGATCAAAATACACTACTAAGACATTATCTATTAAATTCAGTCCAAATTTGTGTAAAATTAAAATTTAGGGTTTGTAGAACAACAAAAACGATTAGAAATTTCACGGTAAAAAAAAGTTTACTAAATTTATTTTTGCTAAACATGCAGCGACGAATCGGCGGGTTATATTGCCAGCCATTATATTACCAACTATTATATTACCAACTTGTCGAAGTCAAGATTTCCCGCACGTTCTTTTGAGCATGCGCATGGTTTGCAAATTAATTGTCGACGTTTTGAGTATAATTGAAATAAAGTCTAAAACCATTTTAAAATCAAACCAATTTATAAAATTCAAATTTCAAAATAGATTTAATCTAATTCCTTTAACTTTGTATTTAAGTTTAAAAATCTATACCTGGGCCAAATACAAATCATTAATTATGCTAAATTATTTACAGTTAAATCAGGAATTAAAATTGCCGGGAAAATCAAGTTATGAAACGAGTGGGAAGAGGTTAGAATTGTCCGCTTACCAATGAATGCAAGCGGTCAAGCGGTGGGAAAAATACGGTTCAGAGCAATAAATATTAAAGCAAGTTAACTCTAATTAGTTAATTCAAATTACAAATCAAACAGATTACGCTTAAATTATAATTAAACTTTTAAAGGTCATGCAACAAATAAATTGCTTTACAATTTATCAAACATAGGTTTTGCTGTATGCTACATAATCGTATACATTTACATCAGATTTGTGACCAAAGTTGGCAATCGCAATATAATTAACACAAATTCTATTGCCCTACCTATTTGATTTACTATTTTGTGCAACTAAATGCGACTAATTTTGTGAGCGTTTTGCAGCATAATTTTCATCATAGAGGTGCAAAATAGGTAATAGTAGGCCTAGCTTTAATTGAGTTCTAATTACTATTAACAAATTTTGATTAGAGTTAGAGCAGTTTGATGGCCTTCGAATTAGACATCACAATTCAAGTTGTTTCAAAGCAATATTTTAAGACTAGTTAATTTTATGTAAGATTGAAACCATTTTAAGTTTTGAAAATCGACTTTGTCTTAAATAAATTAGTCTGATCCCAAAACTATATGATGACGTTGAATTACACACGGCGGTATGCTGCTTTTCTCAAAAAATTTGCATATTATCGTAATCTAAAAACTTACAGTGTGCAATCTTTATGAAGCCCGAGCCAGGAATGTTTTTTACAAACATTTATTTACCTTTAGCGTTTTAACGTAACTTTTAAAAGCCTATTTTGAAAATTTATTTTCAAAATTCACCATCTTTTAAAAAGAAATATTTCCTAGGTAAAATTTTAGGCGCAAATATTACCCCAAGTTGTTACACACAATTTTTCAACATTGTTAATGTGTAAATGAAATCACTTTTTAAACAACTGCTAACTGATTTTGTAAAAAATTAACAGGATGAACAATTTTAAAAAAATTTTGAATAGAAAGAAATTTTTGCACAAAATTGTAAATAGAATGAACAATTTTAGAAATAATTAACCTGAACCTTTGTCCTGTCAACATCTAATGGCCTTCTGTCGGTGCCTTGTCCATGTCCCTGTGCAGAACTTTTGAATAAAATGTAAACAAAAATCCGAATTTATATGACCATGCCAACAATTGTTTGTTGATTAGTTTCGTAACATGACTATACAAAATTAAACGTTTCTAAACGTTCTCATATTGTGCAATATTGCGTTAACAATTTTTACAAGTACATGCACCCACTTACAGTAATCCTTTGACCCGGACACCGTGACAGGGTGGTCCGACCTAGGTCATATTTGATTTCAGCATTCAAAATGTTCTATGAATTTGAGATACAAAATTTGGTCAAGATTTGACACATTTTATTTTTAGATGGAAAAGTTGACTTTGACCGTTGACCCTCAAAGGGTTTACTCAACCCTATATAGGAATATGGGACCAACCCCACATTCGAACTTAGCCTTCACATTGCCCCAAAAGTTTGTGCAAAGTTTGAGGACGCTGTGGCATGTGGTTTGTCCGGTAGAGTGTCGCAGACAGACGGACAGACATGGCGGGCACATAAACCCTGGCTCGGGCTAAAAACTTAAATTTTTCACATGAGGGGGCCTTTGACACTTTTTTATTTTACGGGTTAAATCCCATAAGGATTTACGAAAATTTAAAAAAAAAATCAATAATTTTGTATCATTGAAACTCAGCTTCATTGCCCGTGTGTGGATATTAGCAGCCCATTTTGGCATTAAAGTAGTTTAATAGCACTGCTTACTCATCGAAATAAATTTGGAAAAAAATCAGCCTGTACAAGCTCATAACGGTTCCTTTAGTAGCGAATTCCTTGGCATTTGAGTTAACTGCAGGGAATGACCAGAAATCAATAATAACATCATCTAAACTTACCCCTGACCCTTAGTGTACCCAATTTTACTCTTTTCAAAAAATTGACTATTACTTTGGGTTTCGAGACTAAAGGTCACAGAAACTGGGAATTATTTGAAACTGCTTGATTTAACCAATTAAATAATCCCAGACCCAATTTGACCCAATAATTCTCCGTTCTAAAGATTCACTCTTCCTCTTGGTTTCGCGACTAAGACACACAGCAAACTGGAACTAACAGACTTAATCAAATATGAGCCCCAGACCGTCTTTTACCTACTTTGACAGTTTTCAAAAAGTTGAATATTCCTCTGGGTGTCTAGATTATGGGGGACGGTAACTCCAAATTTCTGAAGCATCAAGTTTGCTCATAAAATTGAGCCCCAGATCTAAAATCTGACCCTTCTTGACAATGTTTGAAGTTGAAAAATTATAGACCTTTCTACAGCTATCGATGAATGTAAGATATAGAATTAGTCTTGAGTTTTAATTAACTAATATTAACTAACTTACATGCTTCATACTCCGTAAAGAGTTAAATGGAGATTGACGAACTAATAAAATAATCTGCATCATGATTACACCATTGGGGGATGATTTATTACAGGGCAGAAAGGAGCAAGGAGCTGCAATGTTAGCTAAAGGAAGTGATTTGTCAAAAGC
>VYYI01003739.1:0-11579 GCA_021029175.1 Bilobella aurantiaca
CGTGAGAGTTAGCAATTTACCTCATTTTTCTGTCCCGTTTCCATCATGTAACACAAACGAAACTTAAACAGAACAAGGATCTGTGCCTTTGAAAAAATGGAGTAAAAACGCAAAGGAAAATGAACACCACTACTTAAGAACTGTTCCTAAATAAGGTTAAGGGTCACAAAACTATGCTGAATGTCACTGACGGCGTTTAAAGCTAAGATTCGTCAATTTAAGGAAAGGTCAGGTTGAGTTTTGGGATATATATCTTTGTTGCTTTGTGTCCGAGACACTGAATTTGGAAAAAAAATGTTTAGCATTTATTTTAGAAATTTCGGATTAAATTGCCCCCCATAGTTTCGAAAAATAAATAATTTGTTTACTTTCGGGTGTTGCCTTTTTCGTGGTCCTCACGGTATAAGTAAATGTTTCAAAATTCATGATTAATTCGAGGTAATCTACAGTGTATTGTAAATAAAAACGCACTATAGTAGATGACTGTGACATAAGAAGATGCTGTAGAGAGATTAGAGATGTGATCTCATTGTGACGAGGTGTGGTGATCTTAACACCTACACGACAATGACAGAAGCAAAATTGTACAGAGAGATTCAATAGAATGGAAAAAAGGGTGGTAAGAGGCTTCAGCCCTTTGTCGAAGATCACTTCTTTTTTTTTACTTGGAAAAGCTTCAGCTTCCAATCAGAGCATCACACCCCATTTAAACTGCATTTGACAGCCCTTCTCCGTTGGTAATTGACGGAGGGACTTATTTTTTTAGAATTGAAGTGCATTATTCAAGGACGTCCTTTTAAGGGTCTCAAGGGTTCCTTGCGTTCTGATTTGGAACTCCAGATAAGCTGAAGTCAATGCCAAGGCAGTTGTAAATCAACAAACTGCATTTTGAATCGTCTTAAGGTCAAGCAAATTTGTTGCATTGTTAAAAAATCAAGTTTTCAAAGGGTTTTCTAAAGGGTTTTCAAAAAATATAGTTGATATATACCGACAAATTGATCCAAAAACAATGATAAACTAACAAAGCATTATCTGCATTTTAGTTAATCCGAAATTTATGAATATTTCTAAATATTAATATATCTAATAGTCTTTGCAAGTAATTAAATGTCGTTAGTGGTTATGGGTCGCAAATGGCAATACAGGTGCAAACAGATTTTTGTTATAAAATATGAGTAGTAAAGGAATGCACGGGAGACTTAGTAGTTTTGGTTTACACTGTACTTTGAAAAAAAAAATTCTTTGACACATGAAAGGGGTGTTTTCTGAGAGGTGGTGGTTCTGCTCAAACACTTTCGTCGCTTCACTGCTTCAATTCATTGCAAGCGTGGCTGAATCTATGGGTTCGAGTGGCTTGACATTGTAGTTTGCAAATATTAGAAATGCATTTAGAAAATAGAAACGCAGAAATGAAGTTGCATAGCAACACTCAGTCCTGACAGAAGCATGATTATGATTAATAATATGGTGGGATAATATGGATGGTGGGACTATACCAATAACTTGAGGACTGGAAGGAAACAAACGAACGATGGAAGCTTACAACAAATAACTCTAATTTTACGTGTAATAACTTTATAATGACTTTCTAATTCTCTCATATTTTAAACTAATGACTTTCTAATTTCCTAATTTTAAACTAATATTACGTATTCTTTGAGCATGTACATGTTGATATGGGTGAGCCTACATCAAATAAACTTGATTGATTGATTGATTAATAAGGAAATGATGGAGTTGAAAGGCGGAAATTAGGAAAATCGTTATGCAATCTGGAGCATGTCTCCGAGGATTTTGAAAAAATTTGCTCTTCATATGCAATCGAGTGATTTTTCTAAAGTTACTGACAAATGAGAAGCAAATTTAAGCAGCTTTTTTCCAGCGATTTCCAGCTTTTACCACTTTCGATATATATCTCCTAATGCATATCCGCTTATTGTGTATTTCATGAGTCATCTCCCCCAAGAAGTAAGCAAACACAATTATACAGCACAAACACATCACACGTTTGACATAGCGCACAATAGTACAAAAATGACAATATCGTGCATATCTACAAAACTTTTCAAAAGCAAAAGTACGCTCTAGATATTGGTTTTGATTTGGATGACACATCCTGATGCACAACTGGGCTTTGAATTTAACATAAAACTTCAAATTAAGGGACCCTTGCTGAGAGACAAGGGGACTTGACATGTGTCACTTAAACTAAGGGCATTTCAGTAGGCAAAAGGAACAAAAAAATTGAGTTCTACTGAGCTCGTCACGTGACCTCTTGGGACTACAATGGCATCAAATGAGCGATTTCTACAAACGCCTTTTGAGTAAAACGGAGTGTGTAATTGAGCAATCTTGGTTACCTATAGCATACTAAACTATTTCTATTTTCTTTTGTTTTTCATTCGAGTAGTATTTATTTTTTATGCAATTAGGTCCATAAATACAATTGTATAAAAGCGGCTACAACTAATAAGAAATATGATTATTTGGCGAAACATTTAGCAGGCAAAAATATTAATTTGACTGAAAATTTCTGACAATATGTTTTGTGTTACGCGTATAGATTCTTTAGCACAAAACCCTCTGTACTAGTGCTGTATATTTCATTTGTAGTCAATTAGAACTCGATTCCAGATGCAATCAGTACATCGCCCAAAAAATGGTAATCTGAACGCACGCCTATCAGAACCACAATTTCAAAGCTTTCGAAATGAGATTTGAACGAGGAACTCGAGTAGCGAGTATTTTTCCCGCTTTTCTGGCAGATGTGGTCGTAAATCCGGTATTTGTATTATTTTATCCAGAATTCTCCAGGGAAAGTGCATTTTCCAGGATGTTCCAGGAGGCTAGAGTAAATCATTTCCTGGAAGATCCTTAGTGTCAAGGTAGCTTGAGTCGACGCAGGGAGAAAAATAATGAAGAAAATCCTAAGGTTTTACACACAATTTGAATGGAAGACTTTCTTCATCAAACTCTCGTAACCTATACCTAACTTAGGTTTAGATCACATTTAGGTTGCGTTTTTTTCTGGTTTTCTTTCCGCGACTTTATTTACATCTACCTTGGGTGCAACTATGGATTTATTTGACATCAAGCTTACACAACGCCATTATTTCCCAATGTAAATGCCAAGGGAAAGCTAACTTTCACTTAACACAAAAACGAGTCTTCTCTACCCTAAAATAAAATAATATTTTACTCAACCCTATTATTCTCCAAACCTCATATCATGAATTTAGATATTTTTTTGGATTAAATTATATTCAGGTTCAAGTTTAAAAACTTTTCCGGTTTAAAAAATTTTTTAAAAGGCTTTTTCCGCCTTTAAGGATCATAATTCATTACAAATAACACTCCCTCAGAGCCAGTGCCTCATAGAAGTCTTTTGACGTGAAGAGGAATTTCTTAATGTCAGTCAATGTCAAGCATTTATTCTCTCTACTTATTTACTTAGCGATAACTGAAGGCAGACAAAACTTTAAAATTTTGATAGTTTCACGGAGTACTTGAAAAGTTCCATACTTGTGCCATCTAGTGCACTTAAATGTTAAGTTGACTTCAACAGCTACTATTTCCTTGATAAATATGGCTACCTAAATTTCGAACCACAAAATTGAATGTAATCTTAACTCCGCCTATAATTTTTAAGCTCAAGTTAATTATTTACTATTATTTATGATAATCAATTTAGCCCCATTTTATAACTAAGCCGTTTGAACGTAGACGACATGTAGCCACTATATGATCGTTACACTGTGTATTGCCGTTGATACTAAAAAACTTACTAAAATCTCACTATATCTACTCATTTCTTTGTATGATTCAAGTGAAGTGTGACTGCGTGTCATGGAAGATCTAGGAACTTGGTACGTTGATTCAGGTACATTTGCCATATTATATATACATGTTTATATGTATAAAATACATATGACTGTTGCAAAAGAGCGCTTTTTCAGTTACTGAATTTGGCATGACGAACCACTTTGAAGGATAAATGATTTTTCATAAATTACAAAAATAGAATGAGAAAATGGAGGTATCACAGGGTAGTGTAACGCAAATTAGGTTGCTTTTACCTATTAACAAAAAGTACTTTCAGTTCATACGACGGTCTCAAAGTGAAATAATATTCATAAAATTGGATTCGATTTAATAATAAATCTAATTTCGTCGTGATCGCTTCCTATTGGCTTGTTTAACATTAGCTTTTACAGTGTTTTAATACTTTAAATTTTTAACGCGCAATTTGAAGTTGACAAATCAGACGATATCAGAAAAGTCATTTACTGCAAAACAAAGCAAATTTTGATAGACCAATTTGAGATCATTTTGGAATTGAATCACCTATGGTTTTGAGAATAATTGCACAACACACTGCCCCCTACTTGTTCTACGCTACATTATCATTCGACACTTCAATCCTACCTGTCAAATTCTAAAGGTAAACAATTAGTTTTAGCTCTCCATGCATTCTGCTTAGAATTCGTGCACAAACTACAAAAAGGCTAGTCGAATATGTACAATGCATTTGGTTTCTTGTACAATTATTTGAATAACTCATTGACAAGAAAAGGCATTTGATTTCGGCGCACGTACAACTTAACTTTTTGGAATGTTCAAACAGCGCTGCTTGACACCGTTCATAGAGCGTGAGTTTGATAAAATTTTAATATTTTACCTTTTTAGTATTTAGCGCCGCGGGAGAACCCTACCTCTGACGGCGAGGCGTCACTTGATTTTTTTTTACATAATTCAAAAACGTTTTAGGAAATGTGTAGTGGATATTTGTTTATGAAATATGTGAAATGTTATTGATTTTTGAGAAACTAAATTTTCCTGTACATATTTGCATAATTTTGAAATTGTGGTCTACTGTGGAATAATTTGATGCAATAATTAATACCTGAACTTCTTGCGGTCTTTGTTTAGATTGCACAAGTACAATAATTATGACAACACATAATTGTTAATTCTTGTGTAAAAGGTGATGAAAGTTTCTAATTGGTAGATAATAGAAAGTTTCAACTTGAGAACTTCCTTTTCAAATACCTCAAATCTATTATTACACGAAGTTCTGTGAAATCCAAACAACTTATTTTCATAACTTCCTCTGTAATTAATCTCCAACTTTCTCTTTCTCCTTGGCTAGTTGAAAACTTTCATTTTGCTTTCTCCAGCTGCCCTTATCTCCGCAAGCCAAACATCAGGTCAATTATTTGGAGAGGCAACGTACAAAGCGCGTCAAGTTGAATTAAAGTGGAAATTGAAAATTTTGATGATTGTAAGACGATATCGCCAAATTCAACATAGCCTCTAGCAAATTTCCCCGTGATTTGTCGTTGCTGCCTCAATTTGTCGATTTTTTTAAGCAAACATTGCAGTGGAAAACAGTTTTCAGACGTTTGCTTGAAACCTTTTGTAATGCAATGATCTAAATGAAACTTCATTTTGTTCAATAAAATGTTATAGATCATTAAATAATTTGACGATTCTGTGTAATACTGGAAACTTGTTGATGATGGGCTTGTCAATTAATCAATTAATGCTGGAAATGACAATTAGAGAGTAAGACGTGTTTGTATACGTTTTTAAGGTCCTCAAACTTTTCAGATATGGGTCCGAGTGTACAACCCTATATTCGCATGTGCAATTTTTCTGATTTCTTTTCTGTTTGAAAGAAAAAGTTCTTTAAAAAAAACATTTAATAGGGCTCTTTAAATAAAGTTTTGTTTTGGCGCTTAGAATTCAACTATTCAATCACACGCAATTGTCGATTTTGCCTATATTTGTCTTTGTACTTTGAAACTTAAACAAATGTTAATTTGCAACTTCTGCAAACCTTTAGTTTTGTACGCTTTTTAAACACTATATTAACTATAGTTTTGAAACAAAATAGAATTTGCTGTATTTTCACTGCCAACATCAAATTTGCTATATTTGGCAAATATACGATCGATTGGTTTTTTTCATACATCATCTTTGAAAATGTAATAAAATTCAACTTTCATCCTACTATAAAAAGTCTATAGCTTAATTATACTTTTTTCAAAATTCTAAAAATTCAACTGAACTCAACGTGGCCTTAACAAACTGTAATATGATGCATGTTTGTTCATGATGCATGTGATGACATTTTATTCATGCTTCTTTCATCTTTCATGCTCTCTGAGTCTCTGCATGCGTCCTGAATCGCGCATGGTACGTCGCCACTCAAATTCCAACCAATGAAATGGCACAAAATTATATTTTGAAATGTACTTCCTTTTTTAACTTTTTAGCACGCTATATTGAGCTGGTGTAAATTTTGGGTAAACTGAAGATCTGTCTGTGGGGTCTCCTCTGCGTGACCTCTAAATTTTGATGTATGGAGCAGTTGGTGACTTTGAAATCGCATGACCCTTGATCTCCTTCCGACTCAAGGGCCACTTGGCCGTGGGAAAATCTTGTTTCCAGAGGGCCCTTAAGAATCGGCTTTAGGCGCGACATGGGGACTTAAGTCGCCTCCAAGTCTATTTGACTTTGTTTCATGTTAGGAAACAAATGACGTGTGGTAGAAAAAAAATATATTTTAAAATAATAAGCACAAATTGCTCGAAACAACAATTTTATGTTGGAGAGTATTTTTTTTTTCAAAAAATGTTCACGGGAATTTTAAAGAATAACACTATAATCGGTACTCTAATAAACGAAAATTAAAAAATTAGGCAGAACGGTATTCAAAAATAGAAGAAATACAATAAATTATAAACATACAGAAGCAACAACTTTGCAGTATTTTTCAAGCATTTGTAACATAATTGCTCCAAGAACGTTGTTGGCATAGGTTGAACTAGAAATAAAGCATTCTTAATCTGCTTGAATACATTTTCTGTCTTTGGCTTGGCACCAATGCTCTGTAGAAAGGGATGGATGATAAGGTTTTTGAATTCGTAGAACGTGATGGCAGACGTGTTTGAACAAGAATTCAAATAAACTGTGAAATGTAAGGAGAAGTCTCATTACGAGAGTCATCTGTCCATCCAACTAAAATAAAAATATATGTACCCTTCTCCAACGCAATATTGCTTCCGCCTACAGCCAAAAATAAATCGCACTGCATTCTTACTCAAGTGAAAACCATTGCACACATGCGTATCTGCCTACTCCCGCACTTCAGAAACAATTCCTCACTCAAATTAGCTACAACTTGTGAACGCTTTTATGTGTTTTGTACGCTTTTTTAAACAGTAAAACTAAAATCTACGGGAAATAAACAATTACTAAGCATAAATCAAGATGATTCAACATTGCAGAAGAGATTTGTAGAAAAAATTTGCAGCATAAATTTGCAGGCTACTTGTCACAAATGTTAAACAATTCAAATTTTTGTTGTAGATGACTGATCAAAGTTAAGTTTAAATTTATTGTCAGTAACCTAATCGTGCACCAAATACAAACTGAAATTTTTTTATTTTATTTATTATAGTTTTGATTTTTCACGGTAACCACAAATTTCTTGTGTTTCTTCTTACTACTAATCCTACTTCAGTGTAGAAAGCTTAGGAGGATAAACATTTCACCATTTGATTTATTGGTAGGATTATGATTACTTTACTATTTCTAAATCTTATTTAGAAATACAGAATAGAAGCAAAAGAATGGTTTTGAGAAAGAAATGTTTGAGAGCTACAACAAGATTTTGTTTACTTTTAGTTGTAACAAACATGCTTCTCTTAGTAGGAACGCACTGTATACACCAAGATAATTGAATTCAATTTAACTCCTAAGATAAAATTTGTTTAATTAGAATGTGTGCTGTGATTGGAGGGCCAAGAGCGGGTTGGAAACTTGTGGTGCTGGATGATGTTTGGGTAGATTAGATAAGTTCTACATAAAATTGACAGCTCCAAATGTACAGAGTGATTCACAAAAATAAAAACATAGGGCAAATCTTAGTTTAAGCAATTCTAGCGTTCAAGATCACTTCTTTTGTAGCATTAAAATTACGGGCTAGTGTATAGCACCCTATTTGGACTGGATCTGACAGTTCACTCCTTTAGTAAAGTGTAGAGAAACTTCACTCAAGGTCAAAAATGCACCTTAAAAAAAGGTAGACCTTCAAATATAGGTCTCTGAAGGAACCTTTTCACTGGATCAGATTTTGATTAGTTGGAAATAATGAAAAGGCTAAGCGAAGTCTTCGATAAATGCCAATTTTCTTCCTTTTGATCAAGAAAATTTATACCTTCTCACACATGGTAAAATAGAAATAAATCATTAATGTTATATTTTATTTTGTTGAAAAAATTGGAGTATTTATTAACATCATTAGTTGGATTTTGACTAGTGACTATTGAGCTATTTTATTAATTCCATATTAATACTTATTCAAAAACATTTAATTCTCAAAACCTAAATATTTGTTTCTGTATAAAAATCTGGTTCAATTTTAATAATACAATTTTTAATGATGTTATGTTTAGGTTGCAATGAATGCATTAATTGTTGAACTAACATTCATTGTTCGGCATGTAAACAGCAAAACAACTGAAATGGTTTTTTGAATAATTTTAAAGATTAGGTGATTACTTGCATTGTTCCTAAAGTGAATCTCTGCTTTCGCTATGTACTTCTTAATATTGCAAATGCACTTGTTGGTAACAGTGTTTCTACTCCCCTGAGAGCAATTTAAGTTTACGCTTGACAAACGAAGGTCTTTAGAGCAGCACTAAGGTGTGGTAACTCGAATGACGTACAGTGTGCTCCGGAATATTAGTTAAATTTTTACTTTGTTTCCAATGAGCTCAGCTTCCTCACCACTGCGGTCGTGTTTGTATTCCAAAAGATCCTCTTTGTACATTTGCATATTGAAATCGAGAAGGGTAGTTTTGGAGGAAGTAAATGGATCCCATGGGCTAAATTGATACGTTCCAATAAATTATTAGGATCCAATTTCTCTACCACAAAGTGCAAGGTTAATGGTAATCAATCACTCTAAAGTGAAAAAAAACGTAAAATGAATACATGCTCTTGCAATATAATAACTAAATATAACTAAAAAAACACTTTTACAACATTTTTACTAAAGAAGACGGTGTTAGCGGTGAATAATACACAAGAGTTGAGTTTAGACTAAATTTCAAATTTGAACTAGAGTTAAGTTTAGGTTTAAGTAAGGAAACCAAAGTTATAAAAAATAAAATATCTAGTGGATTTTTGGCAAATTTTTGGTAAAAAATTTTAAGTCAAGCATTTTGGAATTGTACATTGGGGAAAGTGAAAAGGTAATAAAAAATGAAAGTGCAGAAAGTTCTATTTTTGTAGAACAAAGTAAATTTTCTTTTAAAATTTCTTCCTTTCACTAAGCATTTTGAAGTTGATGTGAAATATCAAAGTTGCGCTAGTATCTTGCAGAACAAATTCCGCTCAGTTGCACAAGATATTGATCTGCAGTAGATAGTGACGAAAGCTTTAAAAAAGTCAAGATTGCGTTGAAGGTTGTTCAAAAGCGTCTTCGTCATTTGTCTCCATTTCATAACTCTGTGAAGCTAGGTAGAGCAATATATCCTGAAGCCCTTGAAATGTTATCCTTTTATATCTTCCTCCATCAGATGATTATCCTTTGAGTGTAACAAAAATTATTGCTTTTTTCGCCCCTTCCTTATCCGCTACATATCTCCCTTTCATAAAATAAGGCCTTTAAAACTACAAGTATGGTATATTGCGCGAGTGATATTAACACTTTGTACAACGTTGTAGTAATTGTTTAAAAAATGTAAATGTTCTTCTTATTAAATGTTTTTATTTGGTGAATATCGCACTTTTTGATCAGCTAATGATCGGATGTTCGATGTTCAAAACGAGTTTACGCGCGTGGATAAAGCTCAAACGCTGAATTGCACTGAAGTTTCCAGTTTCCCTAAAGAAGCATTTTGAGAAAATTTTATTTGAAAAAAACTTCACAGAAATATTACAATTAATAACAAATATCCCATAACATAATCAATAGCAGTTAAGTTCAAATTAAGTCTCATAAATATGAGATCACACTTAAGAGGTTATTTTCTGGTCTATTTTTAATCCAGTATACACAAGTATTGGTTGATTAGGTGTAATACTGCGGATACAAACAATTACACCTAAATTTCCACAAGACGTGTTAGATGATTTACCTAAAACAAGTATCAGCTTATACGACATTATGCGATAGGATTTTTTTTTTAGTATTTTTATCATGCAGGAAATCAGTTTTTGAAATTATTTTCAAAAAAAGGGTTTGCCAAACTTTGAAAGTAGATTTTACTGAAATACAATTTTATCTCGTGTGGTTGAGATCCAAATGGGCACAACATTAATTTTGCAAATATTCTTTGTTTTAGTGAGAGCGTACGAATCGGAATGGTTGGGATATTTTGAACACCTCTAGTATAAAAGGTAAGTCCGAAATTTTGGTAGTTTTGTTGTTGTTTGGATATTAATATTATGCAGAACTCAATGAAATAGAGAAAGAGTGAACATAAACATAAGAATAATTACATGAATGTATAATCACTGTTCTCCTAATGAAAGATATAAGCGTTGAAATTTAATTTTTTCTTTAAAAAGCAAATGACCAAAACATTTAAAAAACGTCTTTTTATAAGACATAAATTATAAACTCCAATTTAGTGGAATGCAGAATAACGTTGATTAAAATCTAACTAACGGCGTTATTATGACTTTTTTCTCATAACATTACTTTTAACATTACATTTTCTTACAAAAAAATGTGTGAAACAATATAAGACTGAAAAAGAAAAAATTAAGTAAGCATGAACTAAAAAAATTAACGCTCATTTAAAAAAAACGTCAATTACGTTTAAGCAGGTTTAAATTTGAAGGCAAATTTGAGCTTTTTGGGTGAAAAAGAGGTTTTTAGAGTGAGCGTCTATGCATTTTAGTGTAGAATACCGTAGTAGCTAAAACAAACACAAAGGATGCAATAAATGATAGTTTTACAAACAAGGTTTTATTGCTTTCTCGCACCAACGCAACCTCATTTTATTGTCCATAAATAAACCAGAGAGTAAATTTCTCATCCTAAAACACCACCAATTACAGCCTTGCAATGGCTTAAATTGAATTCAATTCAAATTTTATAGTGTGTTTTATTTCAGTAGTCACCATCTGTTAAAGCGTGACTGTGATAGTAGAAAATGCGTACCTTGTATTGGTAATTTGGTAATTTATTATGTTTTGAGTTGCGATAGTAGTAGATAGATTGTAGGTTAGCAGTCCGGTTAGGAAATGAAAGTATGACAAATATCATTTTTAATCTGAATTGATGAAAGCTAAGTCTTCAAATGAATGCTATTCTAAAAATTTTACTGGCAACTGTTATGGAAATCAGCAAAAACGGTTTAAAATTTCGTTTCTTTTATGATATAGCTCAATTGAAATGTTAGTTTACACACAATATCGTGCAAGTCCTTCAAAATCTTCTAAAGTGAAAATAATATGAAACATTAATAAATAAATTTTTAAATCAATAAAACAAATATTGATCAAATTTCTATTAAATATTTTTTTGAGGTAACATTTGTCAGCGTCGTTACTGTTCT
>VYYI01003740.1:0-11576 GCA_021029175.1 Bilobella aurantiaca
TTAATAGTACTCACCTGGACTTATGATAACCTTAGCTATTACTAATACTTATACTTATGTTCTCGTATGTTGATCTGGGCCTGCCTTATATCAATAAAATTCATCATCACTACAAAAACGCAAATAAACTAATTATTAAAATTACGGATTTTGGTTCTTTGCAGCTTCGTTGTTGATATTATAACTTTTGTGGCTCGTGGAGTTACTTAAGTTATTCATTTTCATATGAGAAAATAGCATTACCTAATTGACACTTATAACGATTAGTCTTTCGAAATTCAAATCGCAATTCCCTTATTACATACGTTCCAACGATACTCCGCGGCGAAGAAGCCAACAGTCAACGTGTTCGTAATGTATGCGCAGTCGCAGTGATTGTAATGATGTAACATAAGCTCCACCACAACTCAACGTCAATCTTAATTCATTTCGTTAATCGTTATTCAGTGTACAGTACCACGCTAACGTATTTGTAATTGTAATAGGTACACGCCATAATTATGCTTTCAAGCGTTGCTAAACACTTAATGATGCGTTGTCCCATGTCAAGAAGTGACTAAACAAAGATCGTCCTCGGCAATTGTAAACGCTTTAAAAAACCAGCATGCAATTTAGGTAAGACATAAATATACACGGACGCTTTTGTCGCTCCAATTTCCAACGAAGTAGGTACTCATGATTTGACATAAGTTCCTAATTGCTTCGTTGTGTAATTGTTCAAAAAGTTTTCAGGAAACCATCGCTTGTAAATATGTAATGTACTCAATCGCACTTCGCACGAAATCTTCTATCATTTCCAGTACAATTCCCAGCGCTCATTACGTTATTGAATTATGGCTGTGGCACTTGACATAGGGTACAAGGGAAAAGGAACAAGTTACCGGACATTTTATTTGTAAACGGACTAAATTACCAGTAATTACATTATGGGATTCGGTAACATTTTCTCAATAAGTCCTGGAAATGGAAACTACGCCACAAACATTGAACCTGGACCTAGGACCTCTACGTCACAAGAAAAACTTGGCCAGTTTCCAATGTGCTTCTCCATGCTTTCGCTTCGTTGCTTGCAATATTATTAAAATTTCTTTTGTAATTTTTACCTACTACATTTCCCACGCAAAAGTAATTCAGAAACGAAAATAATCAAGAATTTTTAGAGCCCGGATACGAACGTTTGAGCAAAAAAAAAACAACTTTTTTTTCCATAACTGGGATACTTCCAAGTATTCTTAGGTTAACTCTATGCAACATTATTTTCTGCGTACACTAAAAACAATCGTTCTTGCACTGTCAAAACGCAAATAATTGTTTTCATCAGAATTCTAAATAATTGTAATTTGGCGAAATACTTCATTACACAAGTTCTGTCGCGGCCGACTGCGATTCCACTGTGCTCAGGCTTAACTAACATAATTAGCAGTGGTAGGTTTGTATCGGGAAAAACACCGTTTATCTGATGCGGTAATGACCCTAGATGCTTACGCAGTTATTTATTAACTGATTAACTAAAAAAGAAGTTACGTTAACACTGTGAGCTATTATATCGAAAGTGGAATGATAGGCAATATTTTCCAATTTTAATTTCTGTAAGCACGTAGGCGTTAGGATTACCAAAACTTTTTGCATAACCTCTCAAAGACCAAATTATTTCTGAAATTAACTTCCGGTACCCCAAGTTATTTTATACTGAATTAGCGCTTATTGAATTTAGTAAAATTCTACTTACAGAGGTCAATTGCCTGAGAGTACTTGACAAGAGCCTTCTCCCCTTCGTTTCCATCGAATAAGCGATTCCCTTCACCACGTAAATCGTAGGCTGCCACATAGCTTGGCCACCATTTGTCCACCAAAGAATTGACAAGCACATTGACATTGCTCTTGGCCAAGTCCTTCGGCCCCAGGATATGCTTGCACCGTCGACAACTCTTCCCCGTCCTCTCCTTCTGCAGACACTTCCGACAGTACGAATGTCCACATTCAATAGTCACTGGCTCAATGAAGATTCCATAGCAAACTGGACACGAGAAGCTGTCCACTTGTACTAGACTGCCATTGGCCCGACTGCTCCCCGGACTCGCCGGCGGTGTCACGACCGTGATCAGCATCTTCTCACAGTAAAAATTGACAAATTCTCGAAGGTGCTCGCTATTAGCAGTGATGCTGGACCCTGCCGAACGGTAGAACTGTATAAGGGAGTCGATGCCAGCTTCCAGTGCCTCATCATTGACCGACGAATCCAAGGGGTCGATGATCCCTTTAAGGCCCTTCACCAAGTCACTGTCACTGATGGACTTGGCCTTGAGCAGCGTGTAGAAAGCTTGACCTCGGGGTTGTGACGACGGGCTCTCCGCTTCGTCCATGGAGCAGTCGTCTTCGAGAAGGGGGTCATCGCACATCCTTGTTGGTCCAAACCACTGTCCACCTCCTCCGATTAATGATGGCATGTGGGAGAGGTGAGAGGATCTTCTCCTTAGTCGCATACCAAATGGCTAATGGGACTCGGTACAGGTAACTCAATTACTCGAGCGCTTTGATACACAGCTGGAGGATTCCTGGAGCAGGTTTATCCACCACGGTAGAAATGAAGGTAATCATTGCAAATTGATGAGAATAAATAGGCCTCCTCTTCTCAGATAGTGGGATAGTGGAGTGGAGGGGCTTTGGAGAGGGGAGGCTTCGGCTGCCTCGAAACCAGATCTAAAACTAATTTCAACAGGTTTAACATTAAGTTTCAATTAACTAAACTAAACAATATTTAAGTAACAAAAATTATGTACCAATTGTTATATAATCCGATAGGTCAATTAGTTTTTACAATTAACGCTCTTCCTTGCCCCACTGTAACATATCGTAAAATGAAATTATGGAAAGTACTTAGGAAAAATGTATGAAACACTTTAGCAAATCACTGCTGGAAATTTGTTTAAAACATTTTTAGCAAATCACTGGCTGCTAATTGGTTTAAAATGTTTAGCACATCATTATTGGAATTTTTTTAAAACCTTTTTTTTTTTGCAAATCACTGCTGCAAATTTGTTTCATACATTTTTAGCAAATCACTGCTGCAAATTTGCTTAAAACATATTTTAGCAAAATGTGTTACAAATGTGTTAGCAAATCACCGCTGCCAATTTGTTAAAAAGTGTTTCATGTAGCAATAGGAATTTAGCAAGTGATTTGCTAAAAATGTACGCTGACGTAGGCGTATGCCGGCTTCTAGAATCATCACTACACAAACACAACCGGTATTTTTCACTCTTCTAAAAGCACTGAAAACAAGCTTAAAAAAGCAAAACAGCGTATTTTTGTAATCTATTTTCAGAGCAATTGTTGCGCTTAAATATACAGCAGCATATCGTTCTGCCTTGCATTACTTAAAAAAAAAGATCCGAAAACCATTTGAAAGGAAGGCTAAATGTTTCAGGATTACTATTACTAATTGAAACGATCCATTAATCGATATGATGTGGCTTGCATAATATCGATTCTTCAAAAATCGGTAATAGTTTGATGTGTGTAGGTGTCACATACGCGGTATGTCAAGTTTCCAACTTTATTTATAATTTAGCGTTCTGAACCTTGTCGTTTACATCCTTTTTGTAATTATTTAAACCCGTCTTAAACTAGTTTACAGTTTACTCATAAAAATTGGAGTTAGCATAAGAGAACACAATAAATCAATTAGTTACTGATAAAAAACTGATTGGCGTCACCATTTCCGTATAAAAAAATCATCCGTTATAACAATACATACTTAAAACAGAAACTAACTTAAAAATCTCTCTGTTAATAACTTTTTCGAATCCGGGGGTGTACAAACTTTGTAGTAAATAATGTAAAAAAAAATCTGTCGCAAAAGTGAATCCTTTCTTTAAATTAAATTTTAAAATCTTTATCTTAAATTGAAATAGAAAGGGGTCATACAAAGGGAAAAAAATCCAGTAGCAAAACATGGAATAAATGCCTAAACTTAAACCGCCGCGACTTCTCTCTCAGGCACCATTTGTGTAAGCAAAATTTGTACATTGCAGTTGTGTAGTTGTGGTTTTTGCAAGTTTATGCTGAAACAAGCAACGTTAATTGTACGAAAATGGAAACGTCTCGATTCTGGAACGAGCCCTTAGATACGCTTTCTTGATAAACATGGCTGCTGAAATGCATAAGTAGTAGATAAAAAAAAGATAGGAATGGTTCAGATCCTAGGTTTGTACGTGAGAGACATGTGAAAGGTTTGAATGTCAGTCTCCAGGACTTCCGTGGAAAATGCTTGTGGCTCTCTCTGGTCAGGACGAAGTTCGATGGAGGTCTGGACATTCTCCAGAATTCCAGACCCAGTTCCAGTGCAGTCGTAGCCGAGTTCTGAAGATTCGTATGGTAGAGGAGTGGTTCCGCCAACGGCAATAGTCGACGAGGGTAGCTGCAATGGAGGGATAGTTTGCCAAGTGTTTGAAGATGCTGATGGTAGAGTAGTTGCAAGGGGCTTTGTACTCCCAGTGGCCCCATTCTCTTTATTCTTCTTTTTACTCGAACTTCTTCTAATGAGACGCCGTTGTTTCTCTTCAAATGAGCCACGGCGAACGAGTTGCTTTAGAGCATCGGGCTTTAGAATAAACAACCCCCCTGCTGTAATATAAAAAAAGGAATTAGAAAGCTTTCCCCTTTGTTAAAAAACTCCAAGCAAAACTAAAAAAAAGCTGTTTTGTCTTTTCAGAAACGCTGCTTTTGAATGTGTGAATAAAAATACTGTTCTGGAAGCTTACGTTGACGGCTGCCGCTTGGTTCTTCTTTAGTAGCAAACATCTGAGGTGACGCTGAATCTTGATCGAATTCAAGAGTCCCTTTCGAATTTGGAGACGGAGATAAAAACCAGTCAGAGCGCGTTTTCATTCTAGCAACCTGACGTTCATATACCTACAAAAATTGTATACGTCAATTCCAAATTTCGAATAGTCATTCATTTCACGAACAAGCATGCGCTGAGGACGGTACGAGTTAGGATAAGTCGTGCTAATTAGTTTAGCAGCAGCATCAGCCGTTCAAGCGAATTAGTTTTTATACGCTATGAAAATATCACACCCCACCATTCAAACTACCGAAATGAAAAAAAAATCCTGGAAGGAAAGGCGTGGCGTGGTACTCGTGAAAGTCGTGATAGAACGTAAGTTGGGGGTCAATCAATCACATTTGTAAAAAGCTTAATTTTTCATATACGTTCATGTTCAATATGTCAAACTTAAATAAAATTAGCTCTTCTGAATATAACAAGCTGGTTTCTAGTTTCAGCACACAAAATGGACGAGTAAAAAGCAAGCGACATGGACAAATATTTACCTAGTTCGGTTTGATATTATGTATCAGCCAAAATTCTGGATAATTCAGTTAATGTTATTAAGTAACTAAAAGCTAAAATAAGGCGAACATCAAAAGCTATGAACATGCAGCATTACACCTGCATGACGGCAAACAATAAACTTATTTTCAGTTGCCTATCTGGGAACTGATTTTTGTACCTGCGGGAGAACCATGAGACTTTTAGTGCGTTCTCCGAAAACATTTACTGCTCTGACCTCAGTTTGCACCATACCACCATTGTTCGACCACTGAGGTGAATCACCGAATGAATCCTTTGCAATAAAATAAACGATTTAATCACCAAACTACGTTAGTAATAAATGACTACGCTGTAAACTAATGGTGGGGTGTGAAAATCGTTTTAACAGTTAGTTGTAAATTTTTATACTAAAAAAAGAAGTTGAAGTGTAATTCTGTTCGTTCACCATTTCTAAGGAGCACTGGAATGGGAATGGATTCCAAAATAGTTTTAGGTATTTTCTCGACTAGAACTTCGCGTTCATTCGCACTTGGAATCTAGGTGCAATTTTGATTGATAAACCATTACCTCCATCACCATTTTTGTGTGACTTAAAGTAAGGTAGCCAAACACAAATGATCACGTTTAGGTTTACGACTTCGAAGCCGAGAACGTGCGTTTAGCCTTTAAAGCATGTAAACGTTCAAGCGTTCTAAGGTTCTATGTTCTATTAACGTCAACGTCTTCCGTTCCAACTAAAACTAAATGATATTCCTCATACGCTTTTTCCATTAAAAAAAACACATCGTCGATATTTAATTGCTGGATTGTAATGGTCGCTTTCTTTGTAATTAGTGATTTACCTTAAAGACTTCGCTGTCTTCAAGACTCATGCTAAGTCGAGCATAGCTACCAAGGAGATTGTTCTCTGGAATGATTGTAAGGGATGCACTGGGCTCGGAGCAGTCAAAATCTTCAATCCCATCAGTATCTGTCGAACCTCTCATTAGCTCCGGAGTGGATTGGGTATCTTCTTGGTCGTCAATTGCTGTAAAAGTATATACAGCAATGTTGATTAAAGAGTATCACATATAATTTATTGTCCGTTAAAAAAAATTATTTCATCTTCAGTCGTGCCAAAGGATTTTAAGAAGTATAGGGGTATTAACAAAATTTATAGTTTGGCTGGGCTGAGCTCAATTTTTAGGTATATAAATTAGCAACATTAGCTAAGGTAAATGTAATATACAACTTCTAAAATTTTTGATTAAAGTGATAAATGTTTAATAAATAACATAATAGCGGACAACGAGTCAAGTCAACTCACTATTGATATATCCGTCTGGGGGATTTCGGATGCTGATAATCCAATCTTCCTCAACCTTGAGAATTCTTCCAGTGATTCGGGCGTAGTACTCATAGTTCTCGCGTCCAAAAATGTTGGAAATACCAAAATTGTCAATCAGAAACTTCATAATTTTTGTCGCGACCTGTAAAAATATATTTAAATGAATATTTGTTGAATCGAATCTTCTGTGACGTTAGTAAAGCAAAAAAAAAAAAATTAAGTTTGAAGATGAAGAAATATTCTTTTTCTACACACCTTATATCTTAGAACATCTTCCATTTTAGCTGTGCCGCTTGATAGGCAAGTTTGAAAGAATGATGGTGCGACAGACACCCCAAGTGCCTCAGCACTCATGCCTGTTTCTGAGCGCTCAGCGTTCATAGCCACAATACGAAACGTGCCAAACAGCAGCACAATTAGTCTCTGCGTTGTGATAGGTAATGAGCATATAAGTCTGGAATAAATGCAAGAACAAAATTAAAAGTAATTCAATGTTGCTGGCATTTACATACAGTATGCCACCGTACTAGTGCACACTGTTCCAAAAAAAAACTGGGTTCGGCCGAAGTCGGTGTACTTACGAGTGAACCTGTTCCTTCTGCTCATCAGCGTTCTCCATTTCTATCATTTTGAACAAAATATTCTCTCCAGCCTTTCCAAAGATCCCATTCGGAACCTTCCGCAGAAACTTCTTAATTACTGATGCGATTGTGTACACTGAAAAATTGTCAATGTTAACTAGACGCCCGTTTTGAAGGAAATGGATCAACTTCTTGACGTTCCCTTGATGTCCAGGTGCTCGAAAAATATCTTTTTTGTACGGTGCTTGCTTGTTCAGTTTCAAAATTAATACCTGAGTACAAATTAAAAAAAAATTCTTAGCTTCGTATCAAACAAAGTTTTCCAAACAAAATGGGCAAGTATATTTTACCAGAAGCGGACCAGGAATGTCATGTTTGAATACCTCTTCCAACGGAACCCCAAATTTAACCCTAAAAAGACAATAATTAAAATTAGTAACCAGAACCAAAGCCCTCATTTCATCAAACTTACTTAACTCTTACCTACTAACTGTGTCATATGTATATCTAACTTTCAGCAACGACCCAAATTCGAAGTACACTTGTTTTTAGCTAACTTTTTCTATTTCACTATGACCGTATCGTGCGATCGAACCGAATTACTTTCTCAAAATCATTATATTTCAATTTATTACTAAATTATATCATTTAACGGTACATGTTGGCCATGTTTTCAGCCTCTAGATTGGTTCAGCTAACTGAACCAATTAAACCAATTAAACCGAATCCTACGTTAGTTTTAATTACACGTCCTTACCTAGCGATTTGATACTTCCCATTGTCGGGCGTAAACAACCCGCTTCCACAGTCGCAAAGATGGAAATTGTTGTCACCGAACCCGTCCTGTAGAGTCATGTCAAGTGGTTGTGTCAGTGTGACTAAGAAAGCGGCCACAGCCACTGACGAGGAAACACCAAAGGTCACGTAGGCTATCTCTTATTTGACCTTTATGACCTTAGGCTTACGCTCCACATATGGTTTTCTGCCTTGTTGAACACATCCTTGTCTAGAATAAGCTAAATGCGGAACTAACACTAGGCGTGACCCAATTAAGTTAACTAATCTCTAATTAACTACTCGAGACCCATCACTGCCCCTACATCGAGGTCAGAGGTCAACTTGATTAGGGGAATTGCGATTTCTGGGTAATTGAGAGGGGAGTTGCCTCAATTAAAGTCTCTTTTGGAATGATAAAAAGTGCAGGAAGTGTAAATGGGCCTTTTAAAAGCATTTATTTTGGGTTTTTTAATTTGTTTACTTCTACGGAATCTTCCCGCTGCCACATTGCAGAGTCACGTGACAAAGTCCATAAACACTTAATGGGCTCGCCTCTTCGCTTCCCCTCAAGAGAACGCTACCTACCAACCCAGCTTACAACCTTGTTTGTAGAATTTTAATTAAGTTGTTTTTGTTTAGTTAATTAGTGCGTACGCTCTAATTAACATTAACACTAAACCCTTAATTATGCTCTACTAATTAACTCCAAAGATACTATTTTTGTATCGCCCTGCATGAAGCGATGCCTGATTAAGATCAATCTAAAGTCACTTCACTCGTCACTTCTCCGCTGGTGATGCTTATGATTAAAATTAAACATTAAAATTAATTTGCTTTAATTAATTAATAAGTAATTAGTAGGCATTTTATTTTGTTCTAATAGTGGTAAAAAGCAAATTGTTTTGTTAATTGAATGAGTTCTGTAAATTAAGCAACTCTGCGAATTATTGCTATTGATAGAAATCGGATGGATGAACAATGAAGGATGAAGCTGAAGCATTATCAAAAAAAAAAACCTTGCAATAAAAAAAAAAGATTTTCAATAAGCATTTGCTTCTAATTAGCAACAAAAAAAAACGCGGTATCGAGCACCGCCGTCGTATTCGCCTATGAAATGGTTTTGATTCGCCTACCGTGGATTGTACGCTTTTGTGCTTAAAAAATTGATTACGGGCCAATAATAGTTTACGTTGTTCTATACTTAAACTTTTATTTATTTATGACATTATTTTGATCACGCTTGAAGAAGTTTTTGCAAAGTATCCGCAGAGAGCCGGTAGGTAGCTAAAGTTAATTGTAGATAATTATTCGCTTTTAAGTATAAGCTGCGAGTTTTTGAATCGAATTATGAATGACTAATTAAAGGAGCAGTATGTGCTCTCGCGAGTAATTTAAAGATGATAGTACGTGTGATAGTCTCAAATATATCTAGACGAAATCAGAATGAAAGACATTGGCACGATAATCTTCTTTTTTTTTCTTTAGAAAAACGAACTTATCGATTTGTCATTTCATGAAGAGATGCAAATGCAAATTTTGCGTAATATTGGAGAAATGCATGCGAAGACGACTTTCATCCTCCGTCTCTAAACTCTACACGATGTTGCTAGGATTGTTAGGCCCTTTCAGGAGTCGTTCTTAATATTTGTCATGTTACGACGTCGTAGCATTCGTAGGAGTAGGCGCTGGTGTTGGCGCTGGAGTTGGGTCTGGTGTGCTTCCGCCGCCAACGCATGAACCCCAGAGCAGCCCTCCGCAAGAAAACGAAATAATAATGTAGAGAATCAACTAATAAGACAAAAAAAAATTAGAAAACTATCCTATCCACTTTGACACGAAAAACTTTCCTTAAATTATAAAAAATAGTCGTTTACCAAACAGACAGCAGCAACGATAATAGAGAATTTGATATTTCTCCAGTACATTGCGTTTGCAACGTTTCGGCTTGTTTTACGGAAGGAAACAGACTAAATTAAAAGACAATTGTGTCAAATAAATTGACAATTACTGCACTGCAGTATTTACTTAGAAAAATAACGTTTGAACGTTACTCATGAAACTTACGGCTGCATTCAAATTTTCTGCTTTGTTCACCAGCAACTCTAGATGTTCCCCTCTCGCCGTTATGTTGTCTACAAAAAAAATATACCGAACAAAGAATTGTAGTGATAGTGTAAGTTATACCACGACATTAACGGCTACTTACTTCAAGCCTATACCTCTACACACTATTACTATTTTTAGGAAACGCTTTTAGGAACGCTTAAATCATGTTAACGAAACTACTCGAGGTTGAGGAGACACGGATCGACGGATTGGTTGGTTAGCAGTTAGCAAAGACCTTCAAGCAAGAAAGAAAGCTGACTTATTTACTAAGAAGTTGAATCCTTACCGATGTTTTTAACCATAATATTCTTCACATCTTGCAGGTCATTCTGCACCCTGGAAATTGCGTCCAAATCCCTGGCTTCCGAGTACCGTTTCTTTAAAAAAAGAGAATGCTTTGGCAAGTCCTAATCAAACATGACCTTGAATATAAATGAGATGGCAATGACTGACATACCATTTCTGAAGACAAAAGACTTGCAAAGTCAGTATTCATGGCGTATGGTAGAGCTTCTCGGATTCTTGGCAAGCCGTATGTGTTAACAAATCGCATCTTGATGTCAGCCAGATACATGAATGCCTTGGAGCGCTCGAAATCCTAAAAAAAACATTCCAAAAAATGACGAAATTAGATTAATCGACAATCGACCAATTCTTCCGTAGCAGTAATTGGACATCCCCTTACATCATCCGTAATGCACAAGTAGACGATACCGTCTTGCTTGACATAGTGAAAAAGGAAGGACCCATGTGAATAGGTTAATCGTGAGTCTTCAGGGGGTATTTTGTTGAGTACTTGCTCTGTGACCTCTGAGAAGTTGCCCACGCAGGCAGCGTGCTTGACGAGGACCGTGGTCCCTCTGGCCACAACAGTGTACAAAATGGGCATAGTGACAGATCGTGGATCACTAATCAATTAATTAAGGCTCAATTAATTACAAAACAAAAAGAAAACTGTAAACAAAATTGGGGAAATACGCCTTAGTCACTGTTAGTAAAGTTACAAATTGAAGCTTATCTTTAAGTTGACTCAATGGTTGGAGTGAGCAAACCCTGGAGAAATTGTAACACAACAAAAATTCCGTATATAAAATTGAAATTCTTGAAAATATAGCATCCCATTTCAAAAATTACAAATTTAATTCGTTTAGGAATTGTGCATTAATTAAAAAAAACGCTAGTTTAGACAATCAAAATAGCTTTATTGATCCTCATAAAGCAAAACACGCTGTAGTAGTAATTCTACGTAGAATTTTTAGATTACGGTTATCAAATTTGTGCTACAAAAAGTAGTCATTGATTAATTAATTAACCAGACCATTACCAATTGTCATATAAAATCAATCATCTATCAATTCTTTATATTTTTTGATATTCTATACGGCAGCCTTATGCCGCGGCTCCACCAAACACGCATCAACAGTTTTTGCTGCTGATGCGAGTTGTCACA
>VYYI01003741.1:0-11576 GCA_021029175.1 Bilobella aurantiaca
GCTGGAGATACTGACGATGCCAAAAATACTTGGTTCACATATGTTGATGCACAACTTACCCACTGTATACTCACAAAAAATTGGCTCCCTCCCTTGTAAAAATATTATAGAGATACAGCCTGAAACCCTCAAGGATGATAGCGTGCGTGACAAGGGTTTTTGGAGGGAACCTCTTCGACTGGCCACCATAACTTTTTGGGGTCATCTCAGTCCATGAGGAAGCTGGCGTAACTACCAGGTAATATGCGCTACACCTGTGCTCAATTTCACTTCTCAAGTGTCCCGAGATTATTAATAATAAGATGACTTATTAACCTGCATTCATACAGGTTAGTAGTTTTGTCCACAGCCACTTTCATGTTGGGAGCATAGCAGGCGTATTTGGCAACTTTTTCAAAATTTTTCTTCACGACCGTGTTTAACACATCAATAGCTTGGCTAAGTTCGAGGATGGGTACTGTCACTGGTCCGGAAGTGGGTCAAATGTCGGGTTAACCGGTTTCTGCACGCACGCTATACCTATACGGTGTGGTTTTTACACTATATAGGTTTGCAATATGTACTTGTGGCAGTGAAGGAAGCTCGTAGAGCACTGGGAAACCAATAGAAAATTCATGCAACAGTGTGAGTGTATCGTTGGACGGTATCGTTTCACATTTGATATAGTGGTGATAGTGTATAGTTGCTTGGGGTGTAAGTGTCGGTTGTTATGGGGTAGCTGCGTGGTTAATGAAGCAGTGGGCATGTGGCTCAAACGTTGGAAACACGTTGGCGGAGCCGGAGCGTTAGTGGCTGCCGTTCGTTATTAGTGTGGAGGTAGTGGTGGAGTGATGATATCTGTTTTGTCGTTCTGTCAAATTTCGGGTTATGTTTTGTGGATTTTCAGGTGTAGTGTGGTCATATTTAATAGTTTTTTTAGAAACTGAGGTATTGTTAGTGTTCCTCAGGAGGTGAGGGGTGTATTTCGTGATGAATTAATATGGTATATGTTGTAGTTTCTTATTGCTGCTTGTGTTGCAATTGTACAGTGGGTGTGCTTCTAATGAATTCACAACATTCAATTTACGTACCCAAATTCTCAGTAATCTAACTCTCCGTACTAACCCTCCCCATGGACAACAACAATACTTTTCCCACACCCCGTTAACACCGACATGATACCATCATCCAACCAACGCAGTGCACAACACTCATCCTTGTACAACTCTAATCCAACACAAAATACACAATACAGCAACAGCACTTCCATTCAACACAACCCCAATACTCACATTCACAGACCCCGCCAACACACACAGACAAGGATATCTTCTTGGATGCAGGTTCTTTATATCCTGTTGTCAGGTTTATTTAGTGTACCAGACATTTTGCATCACCCGGGAAAAGTATAAAGTATTAAGTTTAGGTTAAAAGGATTTCCTCACAGCTCGCACAAGTATGCATCCATTGCATTTGCTCACGCCAGCATTCGTGCACACACATTTCTTCATAATTCATTTGCACACACACACACACTTCTTCCCCTAGGCAGTCAGTTTCCCACGTATTTCGTCACAAGCCCAGTTATACACGGATGAAGATGCTCGTGTGCCCAAATCAAGTTCAAAGTCATGCACATGGGTACGTACTCTTACATGAGGCAACTGTAAAGATCAATTCTTCCATCAAAGATTCATTGCCGGTTTTTGAACTTGTGCGCTCTGTACTCGGACAGTATCGGGCTCCTCGAAAAATTTTGGAATGAGCTTAGATTGGCAGAACACTCCGGAAAATCCTTTCATGTTGTCCCCCGACCTTAAATTGCAAGGCATGCATATCCCTCCGTTCCCCCCTACATGTAATCTCAAGCTGGAACAGAAGATTGATTCTCTTGTATAATCTTCACTATATAAGTTATCTCCTTCAGTCAATTACTCTAAGTCGTCGTACACTCCCACCAAAAACGTAAAGACCTATCCAAACTTGGAGAATGCAAAGAAAGTGCATCTTGAATAAAAAACCCGCGACTGGAGCAAACTACTTGAACTTATTCTGCACAACTGACAGTTCTTCATTACATGATTGTCTTCCGCGACCGAGACGACGACGGCGCATATGAGCCACCATTAATCCCATCCACTCAATCAATCGTAGCGGGCGGGCGGGGGGCTGGGTCAGGGAATGGCTTTTCCAGTCATTTATACAAAACTGGAGACGATTGGACAGTTAAGGAAGTTTTCAGCATTTCTAAAGAGCATCCGCTCACAGTCCGACAGATGGACTGCTGTGTGGGGGATGCGGAGAAAAACTTATTCCGCGACCAAGTATGACGTAAGTAGCGCTAGCCCAGATCCGGCTGGCGCATAGGTTTGAGCGGGACTTGGCAGAGCCCGACCTACGCTTCCACTGGCAGCTAACGGCAGATCAGCCAATAATAATGACAGTCATAAAAACCTTGGGGGAAAACTTGCGTATAAAAATTTCAAGTAATGACAGCCTCCTACATGGATAGGCCCGCGTACTGCTGTGAGCGCTGAGGCTCCCAATAGTAAGACTATGGAAGGCATGCATAGCAACTTCGTTCCCTGTCTCACTCCATTCCTCCCGCCCGCTGCTGTATATATATTCAGGGCGAAGTTGAGCGAGCTGACGGGGCAAAAATGGACGTGAAACTCGTGACTTCCTGGCCTTTGTGTGAGCCTTGCTATCTGTGCTGAGATTCGGGGGAGCAGATCGTTCGTATCGGAACTGTGCTCCTTCCAAGGGATTTTATTTGCCACAAACATAGCAGTAAATCCTCCGTGCCGGCAGAGCATGCGATAAATCCTGTGAGAAAAATGTAAACGGGCGGCTCCGCCACACGCCGTCACACAACTCCCCGCATTCTCCTGGACTGATAAACGCTCCAATAGCGAGACATGAGCAACAACACACACACACACGCACACACACATTACACTGTTCAACCTGGTAGGTAATCATCGTGGGCGATTAGACGTGTGAGGGGGGGAGGGCAGAACAGTAAAAGATCCCCTATAATTTCCCCCTCAAATTCCCCCACCAACCACGCACTTTGTCGACAATGTTCTACACATAAATATGCATGCACACATCCCCCCCCATCCACCTTGTTGTAGACGAGAGGGCAAAAGTTTTGGACAGTTTCCCGAACAGGAAAAACTTTCAATTGCCCAACAAACACCAAAAGCCACGGCCTCCTCGGCAGCCGCCGCTGCCGTCGTCTCCGCCGCCCCTCGTCACAATGAAAGAATAACGAATAATTCCTGATCTTCCGCAATAGGATATTCTCTCTCCATCCCCAGCCCAACAATGGGGGTTGACAAGTGTAAGAACTATATGATTTTCTGCATGAGTTAGCCACGACAATAAATATGAAAAGTTAACCTCGAGCACGGCATACCGTATAGCGGACCCACGACGAGGAGCCAGAGGAAAGTATACACTTGATTCTACACAATATATTCCAAAAAGTTCCCCCCAAAAGATGAAACTTCCCAAGAAGAGCAATAACCGCAAAACTATTCAGAAGCCTCCACCAGGACTATCCGCCTCATAATAAATTAGCCCACCGGCTCATCCCAACTTACCACTGCATCACTCACGGAGAAATCTGTGACGTTGGACTATCCCCAGCCGGCCGCACACACCCACTCACACACATATACGCATACCACCCCGTCACTAATGCACGCCGCATAGCTATGAAGAATAAAAAATTAATTATGTAAAATAAACTGTGGCGGATGGATATTAAGAGGGGATTTTCCTCAAATCAAAATGACTCAAAGGTCGGGCGGGGAATAAATTGGGAAACTTTTTGGGGCTAATAAAAACCTTGTATGTGGAATATATATGTGCATGTGAAAACCCGGGAGTGACTTGAGAGCCAAGAATATGTAAGTGGAGTAATGGAGGAATGTGCCGGCTCCTATTTTCTCAGGCTCTGTTCCAAAGCCTTGAGAAAGCAGCAGCAGTGGCAGCAGCATCCGGTGGCTCATGGGGATGAGGGCGAGGAATGATGAGAGGAAGATTTTAATACAGCTCCACCCCAAATCCATCTTAATCCGGAAATTTTTCACTCAGAAACTCACTCCGCCACACAGGCACATTTTATAGTCCACTTCCCGACCAGTGAATTAGGCATACTCTTCCCCCCGCTTTATCCCCCGTTTAAGAGCTCCTTTACATTCCCAAAAGTTTCCCCCAGGAAAATCCCTTAAGATCCCTTACCTGTGACTGAATCTCAATGGAAATTGTACACAGAGGTGAATGATGATCGCACCCACATACGCACACACAATGAGTTGACTATATCTCAGTCAGACAGTCAGTCACGTCCAATAATTCTCCCGTGTGTGTGTGTGTGTGTTTGTGTGTGTGTGTACCTTGAGTGATGGGCAGTCTTTACAGGGCGGATGATTGTGAGCACATACCGCCGCCAAAAAAGAAAGAAAACCAACACACCGGCCAAATATATCCAAAGGGACAACAGCAGTGAGAAATTTACTCTCCACAACAAGACAGACAGTAGCACATGAACGACTCGAGGGGCAGAGTATATATGTGGGGAAGATACGAGCTGTGAAGTATACGATGTAATGTTGATGACTGGACGGACCGTTATGAGGGAGAGAAATGGGAGGAGGAACACTTTTAAACTCCGATGGGTTAACAGGGAACGGCTTGGAGTGACAGTGAAAGTTAAATAAAACGTAACTATATGGCGGAACCCCTGGCTCTCTCCTGTGGGAATCATTCCGTGGAAGGATGTGCGCCTGCCGTGTGCTTTTCTCCCCGACAACAGCCCGCGCTTCTCCCGGTGTCCACACACACACACACACACACACAAACATACTCACACATCCACACACATGGCAGGCAGGAGGCATAGCAGACTTGCTTTCCTCTCCGGCAAGCACAACTTTCCTTTTACTCCAGCATAGCCGTAGTATGGCACATATCTGTGAACAAGAGAGAAAATAATGAACTACCATGAAATCTCCTTCCTCAATCGCTCCGTGTACACGCTCACACAAGCCCAGATGGCTATGCACACTCACACCCACCGAGGCTACCGGTGGTACTTTTGCTCCCTTTATCAAGTTATTATGTGAAAGAGGTGATCGATATACGATTTAATTCAATCAAGCTTCTCCACCAGCTGTACGTGCGAATACATCCACTTTGAACTTTCTTCCGAGCATCTCCAAAGTCTGACAGGCCTAAGATGAGAATTACTTTTATACCCTCGGCTGTTCGGTGTGAGGGTAATTTTATCTATTTCGTCGCCTTCCAAATCATCATCATCATCATCATCATGACCCGGCCCCTTCATCTATATCATTTTGGCCTCAAAACTTTTAACTTTATTGCCCCAACTGGTTATGAGGAAGAGGGTGGAAGGATCCCGATTGAGACTCCCTGGATTTCTACCACAAGAGTTTCCGAGGAGCATCTTCTTTGGTGTGTGCTGCATGCGTCGCAGAGGGGCATCCCTTTCCGTACTAACTTCCTGTGGGCATGAACGTGAGCATGTTGAAATGTGAAGTTGCTACAGGTGCATGCAACATACTATGGCTGTACTTTCATCACCGGGCGACCCAGGTACCTACTTGTGCGCTCAACTTGCATGGACATCCTGCTGGCTCAATATATATATCTTTCCAGTAATAGTGAGAGAATCTCGCGGGGTTCTTGCATGTGCCGTCTTTGTGAGAGTCGTCGTCGTCGTCGTCGTCTTCGTCGTCATTCGCCCATCTGTTCGGGTTTGTCTGGGGAAAAAGAAGGGAAATTTCCGTACTGCTGGCTGAATGAGACAGGATCTCATTTGAGATTTTTCTCACTCTATAGGTTTTACTGTAGTGTTGCTCCGAGAAAGATGAAAAGTAGTCCGAGTATCCATAGTATTTGTGTTTTGTGTTCAATAAACAACATGTCTATCAGCAGCGCGGATTGTGTAAGGCCATACTTTGAGATAAATTTAGCTCCTGAGCTGCTGCTGCTGCTGCTCCTGCTCCTGCTGCTGACCATTGCGTCGGTTCTTTCGGAGGAAAAACTAATCGTAAAATTTCCAGAGGGGAACTTACATGAGCAGATGGGACTGAGATGGGAAGGAAAGGAATGGGAATGGGCGTAAGTGAAATTATTAGTTTGCGATCTGGCGGGAGTGAAAAACCGAGTATATATGTACATGATGATAACACACTCATTCCAATCTCCCAACTTCCGCCGTCCCTAGCTCGTGCATGCCCTGTGAAGTCATCATCTCCTCTGTGGCTTCAAATGTTTGTACACATACAGTCTATAGGATGCAGAGTCCGTAGATCATTGAAACTGGAATTTTATAGAGTGGGTAGAGGCTTGCTCACTTTTGTGCAATTCAAGCAAGTTTGTTCCAGATTATTGAGACGAGTGTATACTGGTGAGTTGTATATGTGAAAAGAAATTACGGAATTTGCCCCCCTTTTCCATTTCCGCCTCCTATCATATCACGAGTGGAAAAGGAAAATGTAGATATTTTGGATGAACACACGAGTAGTGAAAAGTCTGAAATTGTATACAGGAGAAAAGTAGCTTATAAAAAGGTCATAAAATCTATTATTACGATACCAAGATTTTTTTCTGATAGGCTGAGGAAATTGTGTGTGTAATTCGGAGTGGAATCCCACCGAAATAATTTGTTCCCATAATCTTTTCCCGGGATAGCCATGGAAATGAGAGCTTATGTACTCTTGGGGAAAATCATCGAAAACCCTAATTATTCTCGTAAGGAACATATGGACCAAAATTGACCTCAATGATGATAATAATTTCTGAATTTAAAGAAGTGATAATTACTTCTTATTTTTTAAATCCGGTTTGAAGGAGAATTATTCTCCTTCAAACCGGATTTTCATAGTTGCATTACTATTAGTAATTCAACTCGTTCTCATTGATCCGTTCCAATTTCTCAAGGATTTTCCCACATTCAAGTGTTGAAAGTTCAATGGACATGAAGGAAATCCTGATAACTACCCAGTACGGTCGCAATTAATACGAATTGTACATTTGCTAAGATTTATAGCACAAAACCCGCGACAATGCCACCATCAAAGGATTTCCTACGCCAAATTTTTTTGCTCGCGCCTCACGGAAAGCTGTGACCGTAAGTAACGGGAGAGACGGAGGGGAATGCAATTTTTTTGCTACAGGTCATTCATCTAATCTGGACTGGAGATGAGGTCATGGTAAATACGGTGCCCACATGCACGTAGTACGACAGGGGTTCGGCAGAGCTGCTGCGGTCAGGGGATATGTACGTACTTTCCCTCGTGCTGGACCTTCGAGAATGAACATTGCTGCTACACAGCAGAGGACTGAAAGCCTGTTGTTGAAAGCAATAAAACCCCCATCCCATATTATTCCTCCCTGCTGGTGTCGCTATGAATCACTCATCAAAAGGATTGGAGTCAGGACGCTGTCAATTGGTATGTATACTGGGAATAGTTGAAAGCAATTAGACACTTCTGCATTGCGAAATGCTGGATTCTTCATGATCACACATGCACAGCAATCTCCCGCAGTCCAGTGCTGCAATCCAACGTGAGCAGCAACCATGTGCGGCTCGCTATGTACTAGCTCACATCTCTGATCCTGTACCCTCATTCTCTGTCTCGGAGTACCTTCCAGTCCCGCTCCCGACTGACAAGTTTACTCGTATTCATAGCTGTCTGTAGCTCCATAACTGTGAGTCGGCAACTGCCATGTAGACAAATGACAGATTTGACAGGCACTTTAATCGAGTTTCGAGTCACATTTGATGAGAATTCGAATTATTCGTGAGAAAATAGCGACGTTACCTAAACTACAAAATTTGTTTTCTCAAAGTATGGGAGTTAACGAAGACCTTAAGAGAATCAGCAAAATACCCCTCTGCCCCAAGACTATGAACTAAAGGTTGCGCTGATCCCCATTCCCCTAACATTCTGCTCGGTGACGTCATTGGTGTATACTTTGTATGCTTCACCATGTCACATACACATTGTTTGCTGTACACCAATGACGTCATTGCCTTATTTATATACTAAAAATTACTTGGGAACAAGGCAAAAATGTAGGCAGTCTTAGGCCCATTAGGAAGGGTTCAGAAGTTTCGAAAAAATAGGTAGGCAAAGGCTAGGCTAGGCTACAAGTTTTCATCCCATCCTCTAAAATAGGCGTCGTCGTGAGTTTTTTAAAATGCGGGTTAGCTGATAGGAAGGGAAAGTCAAATGGCCATGACTGGTGGGAACAGCAGATCAAATGAATGCCTTTGTGTGGTAGGATAAAACTTTAGTAAATGGCAAGGCTCAAGAAACTCAATAGTGAGACTCAAGAAATACGGAGCGGTGGATAGGGAGAAAACTAGGAGGATGCCAACACCACCTATGGAACCGGAGGCGGTTTTCCGCGCGGGAGAAAGTCCCGGAAATTTCAAACGAGCTCTCCAGTCCCACGGAATGTGTACGGGACGCACATACATAACAAAGGAGAGTATGTTGAGTCCGGGTAAAAGATGGATCGATGGCTGTCCGCCTCAGAATCAATACTGGAGCTGGGCGGAGCGAAATTGTCTTCTTTCGTCAACTGGAGGGCCTCGGGAGTATGTAGTGTAGTAGGGGAGCGTAAGGAGGCATGAACAGTGAAGAGTTATGAGTGGCGAGATAATGAAAGTTCAGGTTAAAATTTTGAGGAAACTATAGGGTTTCTCCATTTGGTTTTAGTTAGTACGGCTGTGCTGCCTTATTCCCTGTGTCTATTCTTGAAATTGATTGATTTGACTGTGATTTGTGGAAGGAAATAGGACCTGATTGCTCCAGGATGAGGTCGGGACATTGTGGAATTGGGAACCCTCGTGGAGCGGTTTACCTGATCGCTATACTCGACATTGTAAGTTCAAGTCCATTACTGTCATAGATGTCACAACTGAAGTGCTTGCTTCGTATGCTTAAGCCAATTCATAACTCGTAATATGTGTCCTCAATTAAAGATTGTTCAAAGCATGCTTTCAGGTTGTTGAATTTACGAAAATTAATGTACGAATGTGTCAATCCAGACTTTGGGTCTGATCCTGCTTCTACTGAGCATTGTGGCGTTGGGAGACTTGAAAAAGGTATCCGCCTTACTAGACAGAGAGCCGACCTATGACCTCACAGATCCGTTTGAGGAGCCCAGACCTGAGATATTCAACGAAGCAGGGCGTCACGAGAATGACAGTAAGTGACTCTGAGTGGTAATGGCGTGTTGTGAGAAAGTTTTAAAACTATGGTAGGGAATCTATTTCAGACCTGCACAGTCTTATTGTCCTATTCCTCGTTAACATTCTGGTTACCTTAGCCTTGGCAGTGGGCCTCTTTCTCGGCGTCCAGAAGGTAAGTTCGTAAGTAAATTAACATAAAAGAAGTAAATAAATGTAATTTACAACATTTCTTGATTCCGACGGGGGGATCTGAGTCTAATGTGTTAACTTCGCAGGACGTGGACTGCCCCATCAAGTCCTGGCTCATCTACGCCTGTACAATCGTCCTACTGGGCTTTATATCCCTTATCGTGATCACTGTGGCCACAAGTCAGGCGCTGTATTTGTTGTTTCTGGTATTAGTCCTCATCCGGGCTTACGAGATTTGGGTAGTGTTTGACTATCTGAAAGGATCCCGATTCTTTTTCAGTCCCACGCTTCTCAGCCGTTCTGGGAGTACAGAGCGGCTGCACAATGTCTAGGCAAAGCTACATGGAGAAATTACCAAAATGTGAAAGATCGGCAAGGTTGGTTCAAATGCAAAACTGCATTGAGAAGTGAACTAAAAAAAAGTATTCCCGCATGTTACATTAACCGCACAATCTTTTTGCAATTACCTGCAAAAGACACAATTACCAGGAAGATACGATTTAAGGTGGCCTTCCTGCAATCATCTCAATCACCGCTATATTTTCCTCCAATCAAAATATATATGATTGAATTCACTTGGCAAACTATATACGTTCATGCAATTTTGGAGTATACATGTAGAAGTTACCTGATGCAACAAAGTTTATGTGTGGGCACAATCACGCACGGTGCAAGTACTAAGAAACCAATCATGTTTCCATTTTAGTGTTCCAATTCAACGGTAGAATCCCATAATTGGGAATCCGTGCACAATCAGTGAAAACCAAGCAGTCATTTGAAAGCACTTAAGATTTCAAACTTTTATTATCTTTCTTGATAAATGAATTGCAGCTATCTGAGGAAACGCTTATTTTTCGGCACTGGAAAATTCATGTGCGCGTGGACATAAATCCCTGTGTTCCCAAATAAATCTACTACCATTTCGTCAGGGTTTACAGCTTAAGTGATATTCGCATGTTTGCATGGAAGACCGTACACATAAACTGGGATCCTTAAATATGTGTAAAACTTGAAATATAAATATATATAGTAATATTTGAGGAAATTAAGAATTACCAAATACTGAGAAATATGATGCGTTAAAAATAAGTTTCGATTTTCCTGTAGGTTAAGTTCTGCGAATCAACTAGTACATAAAAATAAAATACGTTCGGATGAATACAGATATTTTAAAATAATTATAATTGCCATTGCACACCTCTGCTTCTCTAAATGCATATTAGTTGGCACAGTTAAAAACACGGACAATTCCTTCTTGGGCAAATAATATTATCGATTTCCTTGGTGTCTATTTCATTAACCATTCTACCTTCTTCATCTCAGTTATCAGAGGACGACGACATCGGGGAGCGCTCAAAATCTATTACAAGAAAGGGAATGATTTTAGTATTTATCATTCATCCTCTTCAATCAGGTACAGAGTCACGCGAGAAAGCAATGAAGATACAGAGGCTATAATCCATATCTACACTAGAGAGAGTCAGCATCTCCCTTGACGAGAAAATGTAAAACTGCGACCTGAGGTTATTTAAGTATGGACACACTGCCTCGAGACTTTGTTTACATTTAATTCAATAACTTGACACATGTCAGTTCGTGTTAAATAGAACAAATTAGTAGAATCAACAACACATACAGGTAATTAAACACATTAAAGCATGTAATTCCTAAGGATATCGGATATACCCACATATTTTGCTTTTACCATTTCCAAGAAGGATTTTACTGCAGGTGAAATACGGGGTCCTCGAAGAAAAAGGCCCTCTTTCTCAGCCTGCTCCATCAGCAGAAGTGAATTCTTCTTCTCCTCCTTGTTATAGACGAAGTTTTTTTTCCATAGCAATGGGAAAAAAGGATGCCGGCGAAATATCATTTCATAAACAACGCAACCAAGAGACCAAACGTCAACCTGTACGATAATCGTAAACAATACGTCACACGATTCTTTCATTAACTAAATTGTGAGCTTCAATCCAACTGAACATCGAACAGTGTACAACAAAACTCCCTCACCGTCGAATCGTAACCTTCTTCACGAATCATTTCCGGCGGTCGGTACGTCGCGGTTCCACCATTGTTTTTCGTCATCACCATACGCAAGCCTTTCATCCTCACAGCACAACCAAAATCGCTGATTTTAATGACATCCTCAGAAGTAACAAGTAAATTT
>VYYI01003742.1:0-11574 GCA_021029175.1 Bilobella aurantiaca
TGAGTGTGTGTCTTGAAGGGCGTCAAACTTCCACTCAAAATTGTCTTGAACGCGGTATGCGCGTATGGTAGTGAGTCCGTGGATAGATGCCCCCAAGTGAGAGAGGACGGGACTTTTGGCTTTTTTTTTAATTCAAACAAACCAATTTTTTTTAACAAAATTTTTTTTTTGTTCGAACAAGAAATACTTTTTTACGTTTTTTCTTACCAGTGGTCTCCAGACGTGCAATGCTTGACGCAGCCCGGAGGTAAAAACGTCGCACAAAATATGACGCAATTAGGAGGAGCACCGCAGGCATAAAGAGAATAGGGTTCACCCACCCCACAAGTACCAATGTGTACAACGTTTGCAGCGCCATCTACATTAAAGCAAGCATTATTTAAAACCTACATTATTAATACAAAAGATAACATCTTTTATAGCCCCCGAAGGTGTGCGTGCGTACAGGAATATAAGGGTCCCCTTAGCATTACGTTTCATCTCATCGTGGCATTTACCCCTTTGCAAACGTTCTGAGTTCACATACTAAAAGCCGTGGGTTTGAATCCTTATTTACTTTTTCTCTAAAAATCATTTTTTATAATAGACTAGCCTAACGCGCATGGCAAAGGGTCCTTAAGTATTTGTAGAAATTGTTTCTACAATTTACTTTATTGCTACATGTTTGTTTTTGAAAATTTCAGTTCGAAAATAAAAACAGCCCACAAGAATAAGGGCCCTCCTGTCCAAAGGCAGGCATGTTATGCTTCTTTCCAAATATGTCACGTGACTTACCCCTGTCACTACTTGGGTCATTTGCGGCAACACGTCGTCTGCCGATCTCATGTCCTTTGAAAAACGGTTCATAATCCGGCCCAAACTATTTGTTTCGAAGAATTTCATTGGTGCGTTGACAACGGCCGAGAACATGGCTCCGTGCATGCGCTCTGCGCTTCTCAGACACGACCAATAGTGAGCGAGACAGCGTACAAAGGGCACGAGTACAAGGGGCACCATCAAAATTGTGTAGTAGTAGATATAGCGGTCTTGAGCCGAGTACAAGCCATGCTTTGAAGTGGCATTTGTCCTAGAATTCCAATAAAAGGCGAATTTTAAAATACAAATGCGTGAGAAGGATTAGAACCGTAGTGGTACGAGACTTAGCAACGCAGGAGGAATGGCGCGTGTTCGATTCTCTGTAACCTTCGGAGTGTTTTTTAGCTTATCTTATTATTTAGCTATAGAATGCCAAGCAAGCCCATTCTAGGATATCGTTTTTGGCCCCATTTTCTATTATGAAGGGTTACAAAAGTTAAGGGGTTGTTCCCAGTAGGGTGTATTCGAAATCGGGCTAGTTTGACAAATTATGTCATAAATTGTGCGTTACCAGTATTTGAGCATAACGTCTGAGCCGGAGAGGAGGGCTTGATTGAGTAAGGCGAGTAGGACGACAACGGCAACAATGCAGGCGTTGTTGCCAAATTTCAAGTACTTGACAACCAGGCCGAGGCCGATACGCCCCTGTGCCCTTTTCTCAGCTTCTGCGACATTTTCTTGAGCGTCGTCAATTGTCGGAAGCCTTCCAGGGGAGCCGCCGCTATCAACTGCCACATCATCCACTTTATCCGTCGTTTCTGTCGCAGAGATGACGCCGAGCTGCGTCAACTGATCGTACGTACCGCGAGACACGACTTCTCCGTGTTCCAACGCAAGAATTTCGTCTGCGTCTTTGCACAAATTTGTAAGGTGCGTCACGAGCAGAACGGCTTTTGGCTTGAGCAGGCCGCGTAGGCACTTTTCGTACAAATGTAACCCTACGGAGGCGTCAACGGAGCTAAAGGGGTCATCGAGCAGGTAAATATCGGCATCATGGTAAACAGCCCTGAGTTAATTAACTTCAATTAATTAACACTCCTTAATTATGTGCACCATTATGTGACATTAAAGTGGTGTATTTAATGGTATTAACTACCGTGTGGTCATCTTCTAGTTCACAAATTGCATTAATACCGTGTGCTCATATCCCAATCCCAACTCACGAATTAGAGTTTTGAATGTTTTTTTAGGTTTTTAAAGTTTGTAAGTTTTTTTTTAAATTAGTACGTTTTACCTTGCAAGACTAATTCTAGATTTTTGGCCGCCAGAGAGCGTCACCCCTTTGTCGGCGACCAATGAGAGGTCGCCGTTTGGCAGCAGTTCAAAGTCACGTGACAGGGCGCATGCGTCGACCACTTGCTCGTACCATTTCGGCACGTAGGCCTTACCGAACAAAATGTTTTCGCGAACGGTGCCCGAAAATAGGCAAGGGCTTTGAGCAGTGTAGGCGATCGTTCCTTCCACGGTTATGTCACCCGAACTTGCCTCCATTTCTTTCAAAATTGTGAGCAACAGGGAGGTCTGAATTTAAAAAAATACTTTAGAACACTTTTTTAAAACTTCAGAACAAGATTTTTAAAATTTCAGACTCCTACCTTCCCTGCTCCAACTGGCCCAATCACAGTAAGGAATTTGCCGGCAGTGAGATTCAAACTAACATTTTTTAGGCCCTCGTCGCCATTTTTGGTCCACTTTGTGTAAACGGAATCCAAAATGACGGATCCAAGTTTTTTAAATTTTTTACGCCTTGGTTTAGACAATGTCTTTTCATCGCTGGCAAGGAATTTCTAAAACAAAATTCTAATTGAATTATAAAAATTTTAACTTTAAAAAAAACTGCAATTTTTTTTGTTGTAGTATGTCTAGAGCAACTTACGTCAATGCGTTTTATGCTAATTAGCATTTCGGCTCCGTATATAATTGAGAAAGGTAAAAATGTTGTCATCATCGTAGCCACGCCCCCAAACAAGTTAGAAGTGACAAAGGCCTATGAATCAGCGTCGAAATTTCATAAATTTCAAATTTAACTGTCAAAATCTCATAATTTCGAATTTGATTTTCCTAACCGTTTCGGCGTCTAGTGTGTTTCCCTGTAGAAAGAAGACGAAGAGTGTGAGGAAGAGGCTGATTTTTGGGGTGACTTGGAGGAGACTGACAATAGATCCGTTGAGAAGGGCCTTTTTGCGCATGACATTGACCTCTGACCTCCGTGCCCTTGACACGAGGTCACCGAAGGGCCTCTCCCACGTGGACATCTTGATGAGGAGAATTCCGTTGAGGACTTCGTTGACGAGGCGGAGGCGAGCGTCCGTGAATGCTGCACATCTTAGCCTGAGCGCACTGAAAAATTTGTAACTCACGCCTGCAAAAAAAAAATTCAATCTTAAAATTTTATTTTTAAGTTTTCCAAAATTTTGTTGAAAGCTTTTTTGAAATACAAAACCAAAATTTGTTTATTTTTAACCTTGCAAAGGTACAAGCAGCAAAGCGATTCCAAATCCAGGCAAAGCAGCGACCCCAACATAGGACCAAATAATGGCGGCCGACAGTATGGCGGATATGGGTGCTACCCAGAGCTGGGCATCACAGTTGACAATTAAAAAAAATGTTCAAGGTTGGGCAAAATACTAGCCGAAGTGTTTGGAAAGCTTACAAATGGGGAATACTGGATTCCGTACTCGAAGAGGCCGACGTCACTCGCCAAGAAATTTGTAATTTGCCCAACTCCAATGCCTCTGAGGCCAGTTTGGTTCAGTCTTAATGTCTGGAAATATTCAAAAATGAAAAAAAAAAAAATCTTCTTTTTTCAAACAGAAAAAATACTACTTTTTTTCAAAATGTTCCGAAATACCTTCCTGTACACTACAGTAGAGACTGCAATTCTCATTTTCATTGCGAGATGCACAGAAATGAAGGTAGAGTGTTGAAAGAGAAGTACAAAGAGGATCATGGAACAAAGGAGCCCAACTCCGTAGTAAATCGCTGCGGAGTGGTGCCCACCACTGGTAAATGTTCGTATGAACCACCCAAGGAATAGAGCTTGCCCAGCTCTAAAAGAAAAACGAAATTTAAAAAAAAGAAGTATTTTTTTATTTTTAAATCATTTTCATCTTACCGAAGTAGCCCATCTCTCACTAGCAAAATGCAGCTAAGGTACATAAATGGCCAGAAATATATTCGTTTTAGGGCCCTCAACAGTGGTTTTTTTGAAAACTTATAATTTTCGTCCTTAAGGGCCCCCTCCAACTCGTCACCAAGTCTCTTCGCCTCGTTTTCCTCCAAATTCGGGTCAAGGTCGTCAAAGTCAAGGTCACGGCCTAGTGCCTTTGCGATGATTGGAAATGCTTGCCTTCAAATTAAAACTTAAAACTTAGTAAGTTCAAAACTTAATAAGTAAACCTCCATCTTAGTAGCCTCAAAACTGAAAACTTATTCGCAAACTTCAAACTTAAATAGTAACCTCAAAACTTAAAACTTATTAGAAAACTTCAATCTTACGTAAACTCAAAAGCTGAAAACTTATCAGCAAACTTAAAACTTAAGTACACTCAGAGTCAGAACTCAAAACTTATTAGCAACCTTCAATTTTAGTGAACTCAAAATGTATTAGCAAGCTTCAATCTTAGTAAACTTAAAACTTATCAGCGAACTTAAAGCTTAGTATGCTGAAACTTTAAAAAACTTAGCAAACTTACAACTTTTCGTAAACTTCAACTTACTAAACCTATATGTATGTAGTTAACTCAAGACTTCAAAAGCCTAGATGTTAAACTCAACTTAAAAACTTTAAATGTTCAAGAGCGAAGATATTATAATCCTTTTTTTTTAAATGTTTAAAAATTAAAATTAACCTACTTCGATTTAAGTAAGTTAAGTAAACTTAAAAAAAAAGACAACAGAGCACGCGCACTACAAAATTTCAAAGCACTCACCAGAAGAAAAGCTTTGCAAAGAAACTCCATCGCTTCTCACCTCCGCGACCTTTGAAAAATGGCTCCTCCTCTTCCACCTCACTCATTTTGAATTTCTTGAAAATTTTTGAAAAACGTTTTCAAACTTTTCGCGCACTTTCCACAAACCGCTTTCTTGACATTGTACTCACTCGACCAAGAGACTATGTCAATAATATGTTGAGTCACTGTGGCTCGCTGGAACACAGACAAAAAAAAACTAATCGAAGGTGATATGCGGTTACCTGTTTCCAATTGTGGTTATGGAGGTCTGCTCAACAGTCAACGCCCATGCTACTCAACCAGTTTTAAAAATTATTCAACAATTTTAGAATGCAAAAAAAAAATGGTTTGTCATAAAGTTAATAGTAATGTTCCAACAAGTCTTATTTTTTCTAAAACCGGTTTTTCAAAAAAACAACAACAACAAAAAACCTAAGGTACATGTTTTAGAATCACGTTATTTTTTATTTCGAGACAAGAGAGCACGAGTCGGGTCTCTCCAGCCTAAATCGGATTTCTCTCAATTAATGGCACTTAAATTAAAGCAAATTAAGACTTAACCGCAATGAGACTATGAAACGACAATGCGGAAGGAGCAGGGGACGTGCAGGCTCTTTGCGGCTTAATTTGCGGTTAACGAATAATTAGCAGTTCGGAATCAATTGCGCCTCTCTTCCATTATATAAAAAAAAAATCTCAGGTAGAGGAATGACTGCTCACACTTCACTGACAAGTGTCAAAAGAGTGGGTTGAGCACTTAATTAATTAGCTAACTGAACTTTAAATTTAACCACATGGAAAGCAGTTGGAAGCCAATTGTAGAAATTGGGTAAGTAAGTGACTAAAATAATTTGAACCTTGTATTTTTTTTTAATCTAAAAGATTTAAGGACCCCTTTGAATCTGAGGTGTTTTACTACTTATCCTGATAAACCAGGAGTGAAAAGTACCCGCGGCCCAAATACACCCGAAGGTTATTTACCAGATTGAAAAGTGAAAAATCCGTCTGAAAATTTCCTGTAGCTCAAAAATATTTAATAAACCAAACAAGCCCGTCCTATTGTAGGAGGAATTTAATGGAACTTACGACAGGCTTGTTGGACTAGCCTGAGCTAATTTTTTAATATCAAAGGCAACGCTGTTCTTTTTTAACGAAAGGGAATTATTTTCGTAATAGAGGAAATCGGATGCCCAAATGTAAAGGTTGATGAAGCGAGTTTTTGTGTAACCAGTCGTCTCTACCCTGCCCCTTTTACACACACTTCGTTTTTTATATATAAGAATCGTCAATTTCAACTGCATACAGTGCTAATGCATTGTAAAAAAAAAATGCTTGTTAGACTGTGTTTGTGAACTAAATCTCAACAATGTTTTTTTGCCACTTCCAACAAAAAGTTGTATTTTTTGTAATTCATAGAGTTATGTATATATTGGGCGTTTGAATTGGGGCATATGGGAGTATACCGAAATTACGCATTCCGTAATTTCGAACAAATTTGAGGTGACTTGTGCCCTACATTTGACAGTCGGTTAATTTTGATTTAACTTTAATTTGACTAATTAACTTTTAATTAGTTCTTGGAAATTGGAATTACCCAACCACTCCATTTCATTCATTACGCTTTGGTTACAAAACGAGGTTAAACTGTCTTATAATTAACATTTTTTTTAACCTTATTTTGGACTCAACGGAATAACAACCCATTATTCAAAATTTAAAAATCATAAATTCACTTCGAAAATTTCACATTTCAAAACCAATTTAAGAAAAGTAATTCAGAATAAAAGTTACCTGCAAAACATACCTTTTTTAAACGCCGAAAAAACGCCTGTCCCGATGTAGTCAGAATTCTATACAAAAAATTCTATGTATAAGATTTTTAAGCCCATCCTTAACAGACTCTTGTCTTAAGACCTCGTTTAGCAGTGACTTCCCCACCTTAACTTTACAGTAGACAGTAAAGCATGCTGACTCACCTTGTCCAAAACAAAAAAATTTCTAAAAAAAACACAAATTGAAAACGTCTAAAACCAAAAACCAAATCGAACTGGGTGTAAATGTCTAAAACCAACACCAACAATCTTACTTGGACGAAACCACGTGACACGGAAACTTTTTACTTTCCCAACACCATAAAGTTACACAATGTTTTATCTCAAGAAGCTCAAGTGCTCAAAACGTCCCTTAATTGAGCTATTTGACCTTGATGATAAACCGAAAAAACCTCCAGTGATTATAATGAGTTAATTGTCAAAATCATTTAGTTAATTGTTAAATCATTAGTATAATAGTTTCGTAATTGGTTAAATGTTCGGCATTAGTATAACAGTTACTGGATTCGTTAAGGGTCCTCTTGTTTTTTACAAGGCTAAAAATGCTTTCGGGTACTTTAAGGGTCGACGTTCCGGACGAAACCAAGAGCGTCCTCTCAAGGCTCTCTGACTTTGACTTCAAGGGCTTCAAGTTCGTGACGCAGATTTCGGGATCGACCGCCAGGGGGACGCGTACCTCGACGAGTGACACGGACATCAATGTCACGCTCTGCCTTCCGCCAATCACGAATCAGCACATTTTACCCGAGAACGTGTCCGTTATCGACCAATTGAATCCCAAGTACGTGATTCCCGCCGAAAGTCAAATCCCCATCAACTTCACGGATTATAAACAGAAGATCACTTCCTTCAAGAGCGCCCTCTACAACTACCTCAAGAACTTCGACGAGTACGTCGTGAGGTGGGAGAGAATCGCCATTTGGCTCAAGTACAATTCCGAGGAGTATGACATCGTCCCCTGCGTTCCCTACCACATTTTAAGGGGCGGTGAGGTCGTCTACGAAATAGACATGATTGTGGTAGGAAGCGATCCGGCGACGGTGCGAGTCGGAGGAACGGACTTACTCATCGAGGACACGCGCCAGCGGAATCTGGAGACGTTCGGCCAGTACGCTGATTTGATCAAGTTTTTGAAGAAGCTCAATTCGAGCGCTGCAGCGAAGATTCCGTCAGGGCTGCTCGAAGCGATTTGCCTCCAGATCCCGACGAAGGTGTGGCGTGAGGCCGTGGAAATCAATAGGGATTTGGCGCTGCTCAAAATTTCGATCTACATTTACGAGAGTTTGATTCCGAATTACGAAAACCTCTTCTTTTTTAAGGACATTCTCTACGTCAAGTCAAGGGTCAAGGTGGAATCGCTGGAAGCGTTTGCACAGACGCTGTTGTCGAAGGGTTTGAAGAGTAAGCTATGAACGCTTGTTCAAACAGTACCTAGTATTCTTCTTCAAACAGCGCTACAATGTGCCTAGTATTCTTGTTTCAAATATTGTTCAAACAGGGCTACACCGTTTACTAAACTCTTGTTCTAAATATTCTTCAAACGCTACAAACTGCACTAAGGAAAACAACGCACACAACTTGAAAAATTCCTGAAGCGATCTGATTAACGCTGAAAAAAATAGTATTAGAGAACTTTCCCTGTGACTGTTCTTGTGATAAGTCGAGTTGCTGTTTGAACAGTACTGTTCGAAAATGGTTGTTTGAACATGGTACTGTGTAGTCAACTGTTTTTGAAAACGGTTTTTAAAATAAAATAAAAATTGCAAAAGATGACATTAAAGTGGTTTTATTAGATAGAAATTATTGGATTCGAAATGAGTTCCATTTTTTTTAATAATTTTGAGGAAGGGATTTGTTTTTGGAGTTTAGTTTTCAGCGAGTATTGTTGGGGTAGACGTTTCCCCAGGATTGACCTTGACGCTGATTGGCCATGTTCGCTTGCCCTTGACCTTGCATTTGTGCAGCGCTTCCAGTGTAGACGCTGAATTTGGGCTGTCCTGGCTGCACTGGAGTAGGCTCCTTGAGACCTGAATAGTTGTCAACCGGCTGGAAGGAAACGATGCGCAGCGGCGTGGAACCGTCTTTGGGCTGATCAGCGCCACCTAGGACAAAGAAGAAGAATACTTTAAATCTTGAATAGCTCTGTTTGAATTTTTTGAAAAACTTGAAAAGTCCTGTTTGATTTTTTTTTGAAAAACTAACCCATTCCAATTCGAATCTGCCGGTTGGCATTCGGGTCACCGTTCCCAGGGGCCATGCTCACTTGAAGGCCCTGGAGCCCTTCCTTCCCACCAAGGATATCTTCCCAGTTCATGCGGACGTACTGGACGTTGGGGTTACCTGAGATTTTTTAAAACAAGGTTTTCAAACTTTTTAGAACAAGCGTTTAAACTTTGTTTAAAACAAGAGTTCAAGTTGTTTATAGAAATTCACCTTCAACTTCGGCTGGAATGCCAGTGGTGGCATAGGTCTTCATTCCAGCGGGATCGACCATGTTGCTTGACGGCTGCTGCTGCTGCATCGGCGCAGGCGTGGATCGAGCTCGCATCGGCGCATAACTCTGGCCGTTTTGCTGTTGATGCGAATAGTTGAACTGCTGCGGTGATTGGTTGTAACACGCTTGCGTCATTCCGTAGGGTTGTGCGCCGTAAACGGGGCGATTGGATGAGCCGATACGATTGGTCGAGCCTTGGCGACGAATCGCTGGCGTTCCAGCCTGGTAGTTGTACGCTGAAACGCTGGAAGCGGGCATTTGAGAATAGCGACCCTGAGGATAACCTTGACGCGGTTGGTTGTTGTACATGTTGTCGTAGAAAGTTTAGAAAATTCGAAAAAGTTTTCAAAAATTCAAGTTTTCAAAATCAAAAAAGTTAAAAAGAGAGAGGAAAAAATTAGATGTGTCTTCGACCGCGACCTAGAAAGAACTGATCGCTGAAAAAGCATGCCCCGCCCCCTTTTTACTCCCTCAAGAATCCAGACTACAACAAACGTGCGCTTCTCAGCGTTACCTAGGAAACATCAGCGATTCTCATAATCTTGTTTCAAAATTTAAAAACATTCTTTTTTAGCGTCGAGCAATCATAATCAGCGTAGAAGCCTGAACAAGCACAAAAACGCTGATTCCAAACCCCGTGGAAGTGGTTTACTTACGACACCTTTATTGTGTACACTTCAGCCATTCTCTGTACATTGTTGTAGTACAAAAAGGTTTATAAACAATCCAATTAGGTTTATTCTAAACTTGTTCTAAAATTTTGTCAGTTTAACATTTTTAAAAGGTACGTTTTCTGTTCTAAAAAGGGAGTAACTTCCTTGTTTTGTGTTTTTTTAAGAAATTGAGCTTAACTTCGTATTTTCCTAAGAAGGAAGAAATTGTTATTCTGGGGATGACTTGCCCTCATTTTGAATTTGAACATATTTCCCGCCATTTTTTTTAACTTTTCTCAATTTTTTGTTCAAAAAATCTATTTGAAATGACGTTTTGGCACAAGGTTGTTTTTTGATGTTTTTTTTTGAAATTTCGAACTACGACCATTTGACCTCTTTACACTGTTGTTTCCCTGTCAATTCTGATGTACTCTACGGCGGAATGGGCGTTGTATCAAGAGTCAGGGTCGTGGGGGTCAAGAAATAAGTCACGTGGTGGGGGGAGCCTTCGACGGGAGTCAAGGGTACTCGTCCGGCTACTCCCACCCCCGCCCCGACCCTTTGATGATCCTAGGCAGAGGCGGCGTAGTCCAAGGCAGATGAGGACGAGGAGGCAGCAGACGAGGGCAGAGGTGAGCGCGGCGGCGATTGGCAGGTACACGGCGGGAGACATGAGCTGATTCAGAGTCAGCCAAAAGGAGTCACATGACTTTTCGTCCTGGAGGGACACGGGGCAGTCCACGATACCATTACACCTGCAAACATTAAAAACGAGTGCTTTTTAAAGTTTGGAATTTTTAAATATTTTTTGATTTTCAAAATATTTTGCAAAAGGATTTTTTTTTAATTTCGCTTATCAAAAAATTCAAAATTCAATTTCAATTCAAAAAATGTTTCAAAGGATTTTCTAAAAATTTCAGCATTACAAAAAGTGTTTCAAAGGAAAGTTTGAAACACTGTTTTCGAGAAGGTTCTCAAAAGCGTTCTCAAGAAGATCCAAAGAATTTTTTAACCGTTTTCAAGAAGTGTTTCAATTTTTTTTTAATTTCACCGTTTTCAGAAGTTTTTCAAAATGATTTTGTTAAAGTTTCAAGAAGTTTTTCAAACCGGTATTTAAAATTTAATCATTTTCAAAAAGCTTTACGAATGGTGTTTGAAAATTGCACGAAGTTCTCCAAAGATTTTTTAACTTCAACGTTTTCAAAACGCTTTTTGAGATTTCAGCATTTTCAAAAAGATACCAAACGCTTTAGTAATTGGTACAATTTGGGAATTGCGCCACTTAAATTTCTTTCTGCGACAAAGCTTGTTCCAATTGTACATGTAGCGTACTTTTGAAACTCTCTGTATGTTTTAAATTTACCACAATTTTTCGCTGATGCACGCTTGCAGCTCCGGGCAAAAGTACTTGCACACTTCAGCGTACGTCGGAGGAATGACCTTGACGCTTTGGCCCACGAGATGTGAATTTTCAGTATCCGGCCCTGAATCCACGGCGTCATCCCCGTTTTCAAACATAGACTTAAAAAAGGGGTCGTCGAAGGGGCTGAAGACGTCCTTCTTGTCGAGTCCTGTGCGATTGAAGTTCGCAGCAGCGGCGTGCGCCGCGGCGCCCATGCGTGTCGACTCGTTTTCCATCGCCTGCACCGCCGCCTTCATTTTGATCGACATCACCTCCAACCAGTGGATTCTGTACGTTCCTAGCTCTCGCCCGACAAACTCGATCACTGTAAAAAATTTCATTTTCAAAAAAAAAACGAAGTATCAGCAAATTAAATTTTTCAAAA